>JADFUC010000810.1:0-19490 GCA_019722365.1 Lithospermum erythrorhizon | reverse complement strand
ACCAGTATTACTTCGTTCGGTACGTATTGCTAGGAAAGTCTATGGTTCGAGTTAGTTGAAAGTTCGATTGGAGAGGATCAAAGTTGTCTGACCTTTGAGGGCATGTGAGACGGGCAGAAGAAATATCTTGATCGTCGCCCGGGTGAACATCGCTTTTGGTTAAGTCGTGTGTTTTTTGAGGATATTGCCATGGAAAGAGTAATGCGGTTTGGGAGGAAAGGGAAGTTGGTCCCGTTATATTGGACCGTTTGAGATCTTAGCGAGTAGGACCCGTAACCTGTTAGCTTGCCTCGGGGTTGGATAGGATTACCAATGTTCCCGTGTCGTGCACGAGGAAGTATATTCGGATGAATCTCGCGTTGTTAGCTCGATGCAGGTGGAACTTGGGGAGGATACTTTGAGGAGAAACCGGTGGTTCTTGTCGGAAGGAATGTATTGAGGAACAAAGTGGTGGCCTTGGTGAAAGTGTTGTGGAGGAATCAGCGCGTAGAGGAGGCAACATGGGAACGCGAGGAGGATATGAGGAGCCGTTACCCCGCGGCACCGCTTAGGGGGGTAAGTTGTCGTAGTTTTTGTTTAAAGCCTATATCACTTGAGGTTGTTTACGTGGATTCTTTCTCGTGTTGTTGAGTTGGGGAATTTCAAAGGGAAAATTTTTTTTATTAGGTGGGTAGCTATAATAACCGTTCGTGTAATGCGTTATTATAATATTATTTGGGGGTAGAAGTTGAGTTTATGTTCGAGTTGTGTTATTAAACCGAGACGAGAAACTAAACCGAAAACAAGCAGACCTTGCCTTGATAGAAATATCCCACACCTCCATAACCATTTCATCGTGAACTCCACTCACTTCATGCTTACAGGGCAGCACACCCAGCCTCCCCCACTTGATTTTTTAATTTTCTTGGTGGAATCTTTGTTACAAATCGGCTCCATCACTTATTAACCGTCTTAATCATCTAAGATATGTTTTTTAACCTTCTAATCTAACTAGTTTTGAGCTATAGTTGACTATTTATGATGTTTGACTTTATTTGACTTTTTGGATTTGGGGTTTAAGACTTTATATGGTAGGAGCGTTACATTTAAAACTTGGATATTGTGAGTAGAAGTGGTTATGATTGATTTTAGTGGATTTGAAATATTATTGAAGTTTATAGTTGACTTTTAGGTTGACTTTTCAAATCAAATTTTAGTTGCAAAAGTATGTTAATGGACTTTTAGCGATGTTTTGAATGCAGTTGCGACTTTTTGTGGTTGGTGGAGATTATGTTAAGATTAGTTGGGTAAAGTGGTAGTATTTTGGGTATTTGAAATTTAGGTGGTTAATGATATATTGGTTTAGAAAAAAGTCAATTTTGGATTGAATAAAGTTGTTTAAAGTGTTAGTGTTTGGAGGGAGTGATGGCCAGTGGGTTGGGAAATGTGATCTTTCCGAATTTTGTCGTTTTATTAGTCGGTTTAACTCGCGTAGTAATCTTTTCACCTTAAGTTATAATTGGTAACTAAAACGGTTGTTAAGTTGGGTGGATAACTAAATAGAGTTATTAATATGGTAGTAAGTAGTAATTATATCTCTCGGGTGTTTTGATTAGGCGTTGAGCGTGGGAAGAGACACGTGGACTAATAGGCGAGGGGTAGTTTTATTGCCAGCCAAGGTGAGTATTTATCTCATGGTGTTGATTAACTACTTGATTGCGCATATGTGTATGTGTATGATTTTGTGTTAAATTGTATGTTGAATATGAATTGTTGGTTGAGTTGATTGAATTCGTATGCGTGGTTTAAGTCATTATAGGTGTTTTGAGGTGATGTCGAGTTGTGTTAGGATGAGTTGTATATGAGTTGATGATGTATGTTGAGTTGTATATCCGGTATTTACCTTATACTTCGGTATAAAGGGGTGTATTTAGCCGTGCCTCGTTACGATTCAATGACGGCTTATAATAGAAGCGGGCGTAAGTTCCTCCTGCGAATTTGAGATTTATTATATGCGCATTAGTTGTAGAAATCCGGATTTATATTGAGTTGATTGAGTTGTTGAGTTGTTGAGTTGATTGAGTTGTTGAGTTGACTGAGTTGTAGAGTTGATAGAGTTGTTGAGTGGCTTAAGTAGTATTATAGTTGTTGTCAGAGTTGTGGACTTGGTTTGATTAGTTGTTGAGTTGTGATATAGATCTTATCAGGCGATAGAAGCGAGTCAGTGATTATTTAAATATTATTACGATCTCTTCTTGAAATGTACATATGTTATTGTTGATTGCCGTTATTTGGAATGTTTATGATAATGGCGAATTTATGAGCTTATCACAATGATAATGAAGTACTAATGACTTATTATTAAAATCTTAAGTTGAATGATATTATGTACTACTTATCTATTGTATGCGATATCGACTGTTAATTACTATTTATGCGTGATTGGAGGTTAATTTCATTCTTGAAATATATTTACTAAGATTAAGTAACTACGCTATTAAGCTATGGGCGGCATTTCGATGCTAGGTTGGCAATTGGTGTTGTTTGTCTTTGGGCTTGTTCGGGTGATCATGCTTTAGGAAGCTTAGGTGGCGACGGTGGTAGTTGATCCTCATGATCATTATTTTGTTTGGATTGTAGTTCGGTTGTTTATATTGTTGTTATTTTGGGATTTTTGGTCGTTGCATGTTGATACTTTTGTAATGAGGAGATATGTTGTACATTGGTTGCTATTCTGTGGTTAGGAATACCACGATGGATTCCTTTTCTTAAACTATTCTTGTCCGTTGTATAGTATTTTTGGGTTATTTCAAAGCAGATGTCTTTAAATTTGAGTCATCCATCGATTGGTGACTCGGTGTCGAGACTTGGGCGATTAGCACTCGAGGCGTCTGACACTGAGACACAAGAGGACTCAACGGTGGATAGAAGTGTAGAGAATGCTAGAGTAATAATAATATATTGAATGAATTGAATATAAATTACAATAATAATGTGTTATAGAGGAGGTAGGTAGCCTCGAATACTAAATAAACTTAATAATACTTAGCGGACTTAATATCCAATCGTCTATTTGATAGAATTTTCATCTATGAGAATTGACTCTACATATTTTGTGTCAGCATCTTATAATGGACACGCCTGCCTGACTTTGCATATTTTCTTGCAACTCTTGTTGGTACTTATGATCTTTGTCTTCATAGACTTCTTTGTTGACATCACATTGACAGTTTTCACTTTTTGTCCTTCCATGACTAGTGTACCCGTGACATTCAAATCTTTATACACCTTTACCTCGTCTTCGATTATATGATTGGAACATTCTCAATCAATAATCCAATCATTCTTCAAATCAAATGAATACTCACATGTCTTGGTCGTATTCTTATCACAGGCTTTCTCTTGAACATCGATACTTGTCTACTTCTTGCACAAGAAGGATGACTCAAGTCCACATTCTTACGTAAGACTCTACCGTTCTTGAAGTATGTGACATTTCCTTGACTTTCTTGAACGAGAAAGTCCTTAGCGTCCCATTTGCCCACGGTGTATTCGTCACTTTGTGATCTCTTGTCTGCCAACGGTTTGATACTCTAGCTCCCTTGACTGAAAAACTCTATCATGGTTTTCCCGCAAACCTCATTCTTGATTGCTAAATTTCCAATCACTATTTCAAGTTTCTCGAGATCCCTCTGACGGGAAACCTCTGTCTTGATTTCACCTTACATCTTGATTGTTGAATCTCCCACCACCTTGTTGTTTATCTCGATCTCTACCTCGTCCTTGCCCGTCTCTCCAGGTGAATATGACAGTTTATTCTCGACATGTAGGTCGGCTAGACATGGACTTCTCTAGATTTCCTTCATAACTTAACAAATTCTCCAGATTTGCTAATGTTGGCTCGGTGGCCTAGTCCGAGTTGTCGTGACAATACTCTTATATTCCGACTTCAACCCATGAATGATAATTCTTTTCATCCTCGTCTTTAAAATACTGTTCTCTGCATCTAACTTAGAAATCTCGTCACTTAGAGATTTCACCTTCGAGAAATATTCACTAATGAACATATTTCTTTGGGAGATTGACAAAAGCTCATTTTCGGGTCTTTTCGACTTTGTATCATTCTTTTTGGCAAAAATCATGGTCAAAGTATCCCACGCCTCCTTTGGCGTCCGGGCATCTTTGATGCCTTTGAAACTCGTCTTCTACCGACCAATGTTAAAAGCATACATGACTTTGCCGGCGCAACTTTCCATTTCTTTACATAATCGAGTTTCTTCTTCTTTGTCATACGAGGTGTAACATCGTGCTTGTGGTATTGAGGTTGATGTGTCCTGTTGTGGTGTCTTGGCTTTCCTTGGTGATTTTGTTTCACTTCCATTCGCAATTATTTCATAAATCTTTGTTCAATGAGATAAAATCTAATATGGGTACTCCATGACCCATAATTGATATTATTGAGCTTTTCAATGAATAAAGTAAAATCCACTAACTTCGCCAACACTTGAATTTTACTATTCACTTGAATAGTAACCGTGGTACTGTATATTATAATCTAACTGGAATGTGAGCGTACCTTAAAGTAAGTTTCAAGGGAAAGATAGGTGTCTGTGAGGGCTGCTTAAATATCAAATTTTCATATGAAAACTTTCCTAGACATATCTGATTACAATACCCGTATTCGTTTATAATACCTATTAAATGTGAGCAGGCACAGGCTACGATGCAATTGTTGAGAATCTTTGATTAAAATATAATTTGTATATAAAAATACGCAACAATAAATTAACCTCCGAATATGTTTCTTAAAATAACACCCATTTATTTTAGAAAAACGGCTTCATAACAACCTTTTATTTATTTGAACTACTCGGCCTTATTTCTTAATATCCTACATATTTATTCTTTACAAAGCGATATCAAAGCTTTGCTTATTCACTCATTCTACGACACACGATCAGCTCGGTGGCTTGATTTCTAAAACTCGTTTAGGCTGCATGGCCTTATTCTAATATGAGAAAATCTCTCTATTTCTCTCTTGTTTAGCTTTTTGCTTTCTTGCTTTGTTAGTATGAAAAAATGAGGTTGATTACACCTGTATTTATAGTAAAAAGTTTGCCAACATCTTTACTATTTGCCCATCACATCATATTTAATGCTTGCTTAAAAAATCTTCCAAAATCTTTTTCTTTTCTTGCACTTCTCAATTTGCATTTAATACCCAAACTTTAATTGCAGTTGTATGTCAAACTGTAATTTTGCATGTCGAGCTTGTCAACTTGCATTTTCCACTTGCCAACTTGATTGCGATCTTGCCAACTTGAGCTTCAACTTGCCAACTTCATCGCTAATGCATTACAATTGAACTGAGGGAATGTAGACAATGATTTCTAACATTGATGCCTATGGGAGAGCGCCACGTCATGTACCCTCTTCGTGGATTGGTTTAACGTGAACATTATACCTTTATTCAACACTTTTGAGGAAGTAGGATAGTTGAACCCTTATGAGGGAGTAGGATACACTGGACCAATATGTCACTACTTAGTACTTACTAAAAAGAAATAATCTGAATTGTCGAATAATATACATATCCTTCAACCAACACTTTTATGCTAGCAACAACTTTACCTTGGCATTGCCATCGATTTTGAAAGCACATATACTTAGCCTTGGAATTATCCCATGGCCAAACACTTTTTCAATACCGAAACAACTTGAGTCATAGTTGGCCTATCAGCTGATTCTGGAGAGACACAAGCCATTGCAATTTCAACAGCTTTCTTGGCAGAAGCAACTTTAAATTCTCGCATTAGCCTCGGATCAACAATGTCTTTCACATCTCCTTGACGCATAGTCCAACCAACCCAATTTTTCAAAATAATTGGCGGATTTGGATTGTTGGCCATTATTGCTGGTTTGCCTGTAATTATCTCGAGAATCACGACGCCAAAACTATAAACATCACTTTTCTCGGTTAGTCTTCCTGTGTTTTGGTATCTGTATCATGACAGATTTATGTTATGCAATGAGATATTTTATTGCTTTAGAATCAGAAAAAAAATGAGCATATATAGTATTGGGAAAACATTGACTTACTCAGGATCAAGGTACCCTGGTGTGCCAGCAATATTATTTGTTGAAACATGAGTTACAGTTTCAACGGGATAAGCTCTTGACAAGCCAAAATCAGAAATCTTAGCTTGAAACTTTTCATCCAGTAAGATATTGGTACATTTCACATCTCTGTGAACAATTGCTTTGTTGATACCATGATGCAGATACTCCAATCCTACAATGTGCTTATAAGTTCTCACAGTTCAAAATAATGCAGAAAATACAACCCCTAGGAAAATATAAGAACGCTAACCTTGCGCGGCATCAAGTGCTATTTGAAGCCTGTCTTGCCAACTCAGAACATATAAATTTTTTTCTGCACAACAGAGATTTAAAGATCAAGTAAGTTCATTTTCTAATTTACATTACCAAAACCTTGAGTGTTTAAAACTGGCAAGTGATACAGAAATAATACCTGACAGATGCCCTTTTAAATCACCGTTAGCCATGAGCTCATAGATGATGCCCACATGTTCGCCATCAATGCAATAACCGACTAAAGATGTCAAGTTCTTATGATGAACATTGATGAGAACATTGAACTGAAATGTAGATTCATAAGAAAAATCAGCAAAACAGTCAACCAATGGTTGCAAGAATATGAATTCATTGTTTCCATCATAAAACCTCAGAAAGAAGTTCTTTAAAGCCTTCATCCAATGATGCAGAAGAAAACATCTTCACTGCAACTTCAGTGTCATCTATCTTCCCATGATAGACAATGCCAAATCCTCCTCTCCCAATAACAGTCTGAAGGTTGTTTGTAATAGTTAAAATCTCTGAATAAGTAAACTGATTATTCTTTGTCTTCAGTGAATAAACATTGCTGTTTGATGTCTTCTGAGATCCTGTTAAGTTTAATACTGTACAATAGAAAATGAAAATATCATCTGAAATTTCAACATTTGAAAAGAGGAGTCACAACAAAATATACCTCTTCGTTTCCTTCTTACAATCCACAAGACTGCCAATACGATCAAGATCACGAACAATGCACTAAATGATGCTGCAATAGGTACTACAGGATTGCCTTTTTTCTTTTTCTTTACGGCTTCGTTGTTGGGCAGGCCATCCACACTTTTTTATCAGAAAAAATAAAGTTAGAAGATATGAAAAATTTGATGAATTTGGATTCTCTAGAGAACTGTGAACCTTAATGATAGAGCTCCATCGCGCCACTTGGCAAGCAGTTGTGATGGAATTGGTCCAGTAAAACTATTTCCATCTATTTTTCTGCAGATAGAAACATTTATCTTGGTTACTTTCATAATTCTTTCAGGAGTAAATCAGTTGTGATGAAAATTAAGCCTAAGTGACTCACAGGACTTCGAGTGATAACAAATTTCCAAGAAAATCAGGTATCTGTCCTGTTAGCTTGTTATTTGATAAATCCCTGCAAGTAGAGCATTTTAACTCTCTTATGAATTTTTATTCCTAATCACAGAACTAGAACATGGGAACAAGATACTCACAGAGTCTGCAAGTTTGAAAGATTCGCAATGACAGCCAGAATGGAACCAGTAATCCCACTCGATGATAAATTCCTAATTACAAGAATACGATTTCTTCTCAGAGATGATTCTAAATTAATAAAGTTTCATTTGGTATAAAACCAATTAACCAAGTTGAATCGAATACGTACAATGATATGAGTTTAGGTGCACTGAAACCATTATTGGTACAATTCACACCATCCCACACATAATCCTGGGGTGCACATGGATCCCCTTGCCAATTTCTTGATATTTTGTAAGTCGATTTGATGATGTACATCGCATCAGCTGAATTTTCGAGATAATTAAGTTAATAAATACAAAGTAGAGAGTAAAGTAATTTAGCTGAACGAGACTAGTGCACTTACTTTCTTGGTCTCCTGTCTGGGCATGCAAGATGTCAACAACCTTGAAAGACTCGAGGGCATTGATAATAGGTGGCAAGGTGGAATTCTGGGTTTTATTTAAGGAAAAAGAATACCTTGTGTGACCAGTATCAGATATATTACCATACAAGGTTTGTGGGCGTAAATATAATGGATTAATAGGTAGTCGAAAGTATATTTCTCCATTAAGGTAGATATTAAATTCCCTTGTCTGGTTTGGTTGAAGCTGCTCAAGCTCAGCAAAATGCATGTAAATATAGAATCTATCAGTAGCGCTATCGGTTAACCAATTGAATGTCAAGGGTTGGGTAGGGTCTAATGGTGTTGAGGCAGTGTTCATGACCGCGGATGGAGGTTTAAAAAAGTTTGTAATAGTTGCATTGATAGTTGAGGTTGTATTGATGGTGGTTTGTAAATCCTCTACTACAAAAGGCAACCATATACGATCGTAGATGTCATCTTTGTACCTGAAGAACATGAATTAAAAAAGTAACTTCAAGTTTAGGAACATAATTAAGATTCTACATCACTCTGTGTGAGCAAAGACTAACCTGACCGTTCTGAAGCCATTATTGCCAAAATCAAAGCGCCCAACCAGACTAAGTGATCCAGAAGAAGTTGGATACATAGTATTGTTCAAAGGCCTCAACTCCAAGCTAGAAATGAAAGGAGTTCCTTTACCAGTATTCACAAGACATATATATATAGTATCTGATGAAGGAACATGGATAACCTCACTCTCATAATACAGTGAAGCATCATTAATTCTCACTGTATACCAGTAATCTACTCCAAGATGGAGATCAAATTCTGGAAATGCATCTTTACCATCATAATTTCCATAAAGAAATATTGCCCTGATTAAATATTTATTAGATTTTCCTAAGGCAGGTCTTAGAATGTAGCAATTTCTTTTGCCTTCGGGAAAACTTCTAACGTTGAGATATGCCCTTTCGACTAGAGTACTTGAAGTGTAAACTGGTAAAATGGGGTAGATTTCACCAGTATCTATTAACCCTTCATCAGATATATAATTTATGCCAGTTCTTGAATCATTATAGTTGGTGCCTTCAGGAGTTCCACAGTCTATGCTTATGAAACCTGATAAAGAAGTGATTGAGAGATTATGTATTCAAGTATCTCAATTCATTATAAAAAAAAAGTATCACACTATCACAATACATTTCTATGCACAAACAAAAAAGAGTACAGATGGTTGTGAGTATACCTGATTGGGTGTCTTGGGCATGTATTGGAGCTTCAGAAAGCAGAACACATAGCAATAGTAGCAAACAGAATTGGTGGGCATCCATGACTTTTTTGTTTCCGCTTTTGCAAGTTTTAATATGAGTTCCGCTACACTCATTGATAATATAATTTGTCAACAAAGAGTATATATGATGGTGTACTCCATGTTTTTAGACGACCAATTCAGTCTGACTTCATATTTTTTATTTGTGAGTTTACCATTCCATATTGATGATATAATATGGAATATGTTAATTGATCTGAATTAAATTATATGAATTCGTAGCAATGTTTAGATATGTAGTAGTAGTAGTAGCATAACTTTGTTTACTTCAACAATTATGTCCTTAAAAATGTGTTTTTGGGACAAATGGTGAAATTGAAAAGTGCTATCAAACCTCTAATTCATTGCATACCATGCCAACAGAACATGTCTCTATTCACACTTGAAACCTCTTATCAATTGAGACTTTGACCAGATGCATTTAGATTACAAAATCGTTGACAATTTAATTATATGTAACACAAGAACAAAATATATATAAATCTAAGTGCCTGCCTTGTAATTTCTAGGAAGTTTACTTATATTAATATAATATTAAGTCGTTGCAAGCGATTAATTCGCCCTACTTGTATTAACATAATTAAGTAGTTGGAAGCAATAAACATCTTATTATTCTCGTCCTACTTGATGAGTAATAATTTGGATAATAGACACTAGACAGGTCAACACATTCCGATTACAAAAGGTTACTAAACTAGTTGTGTATAGATTACTAGAAACACACACAAAATGAGACTGGCCAGTAGAGTCCGTCCTCCCAGATCCACATACACACACCCAAAAAAGTTATGTTTTTGAAGAGACTATTTTACCTCCATCATATTTTTTAGTAACTACTACACTTAGGCGATAGGGGGGCAAAATAGTCATTTCACCCCCAAATACTAATCACCGTTTGGGTGTGTGTATATCAACCTCAGTCCTAATTGATCCGGACCATAATTTGAGAGTTAATGAAATGAAAAACTACGATGAAAGTAATAAAAGATGCCAAAATGGATTCTAGCTATTAGCAAATATCGAGGTCGTAGTTTTTTGACCTCCAATAAATGTACGACATAGAATCGAATCGTTATACACACCAAATAAGGTTGGGCTCAGCGTGAAATGACTATTTTGCCCTCCCATTTGCAAGTGTAGTAAAGTTAAAGAAGTTTTATTAAGAAGCAAAAATTGTCATTTCACAAAAAAGTTACTATTCTCGAGTGATTATAGCGTTATTTACATCGATCATTTTGTACAAGGATCGAAAAATGACCATTTTAAGCGTCCTAAAAGTCGCTCATTCGAGTCTGTTATTAAAATAGTTTTGTGTGCTATAAGAGAGTCAAGAACTTTTTTCGTGTATAACGCATGAAACAATGTACACATATTCTATACATCATATGAGATGGGATATATATTTCGTGTATATGTAACAATATACATATTTCGTGTCCTACATATGACGTGATATTAACATTACATGTTCAATATGAAATAACTCGTTTATTTCATGTGTTCAATATGTAATAACATATTATTCTTCAACCCGAGAAGTTATAATCGTATTATAATTTGAACTATTTGTTTGTGTATGATCTCTTAACCTCGATTGACAAGAGTAATATAGATATTTATGTTAACCAAAAACTATATTAATATAGATTATGAGCGGACTCTAGTAAGTCATCATAACCGCTAATGTCAATTCGAGTTAATCCTAAGATACCGATTGTCAACAAATTGAACATACGTATGAAGTTAAACTTAAATGAGTAAATCGGTCGTGACAATCTGGCACTATTCAACGGACACAATAGTGAAAAGGACTTGAAGTCGGGGACTCTTTGTTGTTCTTTGGAGTATATTCATCATTGCAATTCCAAAACTATTTAAGAATAATATTTCTTCTTTTCTCAATGGATTGTCTAGATTACAAGTGTAATCCTTAGAAAACCATTGCTAAATTCTGTGTCCATTTCTTTATCGCTTTGTACCCGCTATTCATTATTGTTGTTGTCTAGCTTCTCTTTATTGTCTTCGTGTTTCTAACTATTTGTTGTAGCTTCCGTGACAACAAATTATCGTGAGCCCAATTACGATGTAAGCATGAGGAACGACGGTGCTCAAGTGGGAGGTCTAACGAACTAACAACTTCCGAATATGGCAAGTAGGTTGTGGATGTGCTCAAATAACAAGAGCTAGACATCGCATCGAGTAAGAAACTTGCAACAACATATGAAGATTGGAAGAAGAAAACAGTCGACATGCGTGACAATACGATTGTATTTTGGAGAAGCGACAAACAAGTACTACCATGAGCAGACGTATTCTCAAAACTCGGAAGAAGCTTGCAAACAAGTACATGACGAAGAGCATTGAAAATTCCGCTTGTTACGAAGAAGAAACTATTCGGGTTTAGGCTCGAGGGAAGGCATCAACATGTGAATCCATCACCCTTAACAAGCAATAAAAATTTTAGCAGACGGCAAAAAATTTGACGTTGAAATCGAGGACGAAGACAAGGCCTTTGTCAAGGTCGAACTCGCCGCCAGATAAGTATGATCACCTTATCACTACTTTATTGTAGGATAAGGATAACATCAAATTTGAAGACGTGTCAAATGCACTTACGAACAACTAAAATCGGAAGATGGAAGTTGTAGAACACAAAGACCAAAGATCCCAAGATCGATCGTTAAGGAAGGAAAGAAGAAATCTAGCATAAAGTCATCTCGGCAGAATTCACAAAAGAAGAAAATTACAAAAGATCAATGTTCTTTTTGTTACGAGAAATGACATTGGAAATTGGATTGCCCAAGGTCAAGAACAAAGTGGTGCCCGAATGCCAATATAGCTAAAAAGCATTTAAACAGGAGACAAGTTTGTTTTGGTAGGCTCGGAGAAGCTTACAAGTTGCAATGAATGGATCATGGATTCGGGTTGTTCATATCACATAAGTCCGCACAAGGCATAATTTTCTGACTTCACCGAGTTTGATGGTGGAGTTGTCTTAATGGGCAACAACGCAAGACTACGGGAAATTTAAAAGTCCGTCTCAAGCGAATGATGGTACTATCAGATTGATGGAGAATGTTGGCTACATTCCGCATTTGAAGAAGAACTTGATTTCGCTAGAACTTCTTAGAAGCTAAGGGTTAAAGTTTTACTTGAAGGTAGTTCTACTGGGCGGTGAGTGGCTACAAGATTCTTCTACAAGGAAGGAGGTAGCGGCAACCTTTATTAACTTGAAGGTAGATTGGTTGTCGTCTCCTGCTTCAATGGGTGATAGCAACAATCAATCTGTTCTATGGCATCATCGCTTGGGGCACTGTGGTGAAAAGGCGCATTAAGGGTTAATCAACAAGAGGCTATTAAAAGGCGCCAGAATAGGTAAACTTGAGTTTTGTGAGCATTGCAAGGCAAGAAGACTCGAGACAAGTTTGGCGAGGCCGTTCATCGCACCAATATGATCAAGATAACGAACAATGCACTAATTGATGCTGCAACAGGTAGTATAGAATTACCCTTTTTCGTTTTCTTTACCTCTTCGTTGTTGGGTAGGCCATCCACACTTTTTTATCAGAAAAATAATAGTTAGAAGATTGGACAACTTTGATGAATTTTGATTTTCTGGAGAACTAGTGAACCTTAATAATAGAGCACCATCACACCACTTGGTAAGCAGTTTTGATGGAATTGGTCCAGTAAAATTGTTTCCATTTATGTTTCTGGAGAAATAGAAATTTATCTTGGTCATTGTCATAATTTGTTCAGGAGTAAAGCCGAAATGATGAAAATTAAGCCTAAGTGGCTCACAGGACTTCGAGTGATAACATATTTGCAAGAAAATCAGGTATCTGTCCTGTTAGCTTGTTATTTGATAGATCCCTGCAAGTAGAACATTTCAAATTTTGTTAAGTGAATATTGAGGAAAACTACAAAACTAGGGTATAGGAACAAGATGAAAGTTAAGTGTCCACCACCAAAACACTTGATCACACAGCGAAGATCAAACACAATAAAATAAATGACTGTAATGTAAATCACATCAAGATTGTTTGTCCAGCTCGCAAGATCACCTACGCCCCAAAGGGCCTAGCCCTGTAGAGACTTCCTACTATTCTTTTTTGAAGTAATTACAAAAGCAGGTCTTATACAAACGCTTCTCGCTTCACGATACCCTAACTAACCTTCAACTTAGCTTCTAAGACTAGAACTCCGCTATCTATGTTCCTCTTTATCGATACTATCTCAGTGACTCAACGTAATACAATTTCAATAAAGTTATCTTCAATGATTGTTACAACAATGTGTCAGGAATAACCATACATTAATTAGAAAGAGTAGCAATTTTTTCTAACACACCTAATCTACACTACACACTCCAGTATGCTTATATATCAATACAAGAATGCTCTCTCTCAATAATAAAATGTGTTTCGGTGATCTTCATTCTTCAATACACCGTCCTTATATAATGTGTATCTCGTAGGAGCTGCCTTTTATTTATGTGCGTGTTTGGATATGCAAACCGCCGCCTTCCATAAGTACAAGAGTCCTTCTATAATTCCAACACTTGCCTTATCAACCAAACTTGATCTTCAAGGAATATCTTTCGAGATCTCTATAGATTACCAAATCTTGTATACGAGCAAATCTCATACCCATCCACGCAAAGCCGAGACAATCGATAACTTTCAATCGTTACACTCTGGCGCAGATGTCTTAACACAACGTGTCGTATGCCAACGGTCATGACAACACGGTGTCTTCATGAAACACAAGCCAAGTATCTACGCATCAACACAAAATGCTGGGCAAAACACAAAAGTTGTTAAAACAAAGGCAAAACACAAACATTGGGACGTTAGGACCACCTCGTAAGAGTCAACCAAAAACAAAGACACACAAACAAAATTGTCTCAACCAAATAAGGACAACCTACAAACTACTCCTTTATTTGGCATAAAACATGCCCAAAGTCGATTACATAGGAGACCGGTAAGTCTCATCTCTCGATTACCCAAGTACTGAACAAAGTGGGAGAATCATCAACATTAGCCGGTAAGCCAAAGACTACCAATATCCATAGAGTTCTGGATGCTGGAGGACAAATGGGCCCCGCAAGGGCTTGAATTTTGGGCTTGAAGTTCAAATGGCACCCTAAGTTTCTTTCACGAATATCCTGCTTCCGCCTTCTTCTCGTCCTCATAGACTTTTTATCACCGGGCACAGCCTCCCCTCGAAAGCGTAGCACCAGATTTTTCAACCCCTTTCATTTCCACATCCACCACTCTCTTACCGTAGTTCAATTTATCGGTGATGGTGATGGGCCCTGTATCTTTCTCCCCGCTCCATCTTCAGCCTTCGTAACCTCGACGCTGGGCACCAATGCATCGCATATCAAAGCTGTGAAACCAACGGGCTTCAACTTCGCACTGGCCCTAGCATTTATCGATTATTTGATCAAATATGATCCTCCCAAAATTCAGCCTCTTTACCAGCCTCCCATCACATGGCCATCACTCTCCCACAGCCTTCACCTCACATTAGTATTATTCGAGGTAGGAATAAGATTGGCACAACGACCTTACGAATAACTACATTACTCAGACCCGAGAGTTCTGAGGTCAGAGTTGACCTTGTTTGGCCATCCAAATCATGGCTCCACGCTAAGGTCCTGATGATATCATTCAGCCTTCTAGAGTTGATCCACCAAATTCCATTGAGTACATCATAGTGCTGGTTTGATCATTTCCTCGACTAAAGTTGAATAAAGATACCTCACCTTTACTTTAAGTGAACACGGGGATCATGGGGATCGATACCCCCTCCGATGACATGATGAAATCCCCACAATATTTGGCCAACGAGGACCAATGTCTTGTTAAATAGTCAACATCCCGCCTCCTCAATAATGTCCATATATGCTCGTTGTTCATCGCTGCTTCGCAGAAGTCAGTTTCACAGAGAATATTCCTAGCACAAACCGAATCTATCCGGCGCCATTCTCCTCGACTAAACATAATCCCTCAAAGGGATACTTCATCAATCTCTTGGCAATTCTTTTCCGTTGTTTATTCTATTTCGATCATCATTCAACTTCATTTTCCATTTGGATTTTCTCGCGTGCAAAGTATCATCTTCCTCGTAATCTTCTCACGTATCATCCACTCATGAACTTGTCTTTGGCCTTTTCCTGTGCAAGTTCAGAAATATTGATCCCTTTTCTCTTTTTAGGTACACTATCACCTTTTGGTTTCTCAGAACAGGGCCTCTTGCCCTTTCCCTTCTCTGCAGCCTTCTTTACAGATTCTAATTCCTCCAAATCTATTGGATCACCAGATTTACCTTGCCCTTCTTCTAGCCCTGCAGCTTCTCTTTTAGTTTTAATAGCAGCAGCACTGGCTCTTGTCCTCCTCCGACTAGCGCTTTAAACAACTACTATCATCATTATCTAGATTCTTTCAAGCAATCATCATCATTCATACTGGGCTTAACACCGAGGAATATGTCTAATTGCAGGTTTTTGTTTCCTCAACCCTTTTAATCCTACCTCCTATTTTTCCTTTTTCCAAATTAGTCAGAATTTCAGCCACAGTGGGGTCTACCGAGCTGTGACTCTTAGGACTAGACAAAATGGGAGTGTCCTTGACACTGGATGCCTCAACCTCTACACCTTAAGCGTGATCATGAGCACCATTTATCTCCATCCTTAATAGACCTTCCAAGAGTTTCAAAGATTGTCTACTTTTACATGTTAAGTAGAAGATAGATTAGGGTTCTTACCGCTGACATCCATATTATGATGTTGATTATGATCATCATTATCAGGCCTTGATGAAGTCTCTACTAACGTGTTATCCTTCCACGGCAAGCACAAATTTTCACCCTCGGATCAGTCCTCCGGTTGTTGTCGGGGTAGAATCGCTTGGAGTGGAATAGGTTCTCCCTTTCATTTACAATTCAATTGGCGAGATGTATTTCCTTGTTCTCTGAACTTACATTCTCCCCTTGTTCTCGCCATCTTGACGAGTCAAAAATTAGAATTTGATTTTGCAGGTTTTTCGGAGTGATTTTGGTTTTCAGGAACGGGGAAGTTTCGAGTGTTTATTTGGGAAACAATTTTGCGTGAGTGGATGAAGAATTGTGAGTGGTGAGAACAAACCGGCCGTAATTAATGCTTCTTCAATAAAGCCGCATGTACTACTCCCCGATTAACCGCCACTTCCAAATATCATTAACCGCTGGAAATTCTTTTCGCAATCCGAACGTCATGTAACATTTTTGCCTCTACGAGTGTTATAACAAAGGCAAGGGGTAGTTGCTATTTGTCCATAACACACAAAAACCTAAAGTGGTTCTTAGATACTCCTAACCTTGGAGTTCTATATCCAAGCCTTTGTGAATATATCCCCGCAACCCCGGCCAAGCATTTAACATGTTCAAGCTTGAATGATTCCCTTGTCTCTGAACTGTGCTCCCTCACGGTAAACGATGCCTTATGTCGATATGCTTCGTTCTACTGTGTTGAACAGATTCTTTTGAAAATGCTTATAGCACCTCAAGTTGTCACAAAGAGAGAGTCATAACACCTGGATTGACACCATACTCCTCAATCATCTGCTTCATCCATAGTAGTTGAGTACATCCACTCGGGCCAGAATATACCTACCTTCACCGCTGGATAGGATATCGAATTGGCCGATCGAACCATGACACCAAATTATTTTCAAGAAAAAAACATCCTCCAGAGGTGCTTTTTCTATTCTCGACATTTCCTACCTGGGCCAAGATCACAAGCATCTAACAAGTAGAATCTTGTTAGTGCCAAACGTATACAATAAGCTTTCGCTGCCGAGTACTGGCATTATTAATAATCCTCTTTACAAGCATTCAAATGGTTTTTCTTAGGGTGCGGTTGGAAACCTCTACGTACTCCAACCGAAAGTGTGCAATGTCAAGTCTACTACCACAAATAAAGTAGGCTTCCAATCATATTTCTATAGTTGCTAATGCCGACTTCTATTTCCATTCTCATCCTCGCGATCTTCATACGAGTCAAATATAGGTGCTCTCTTTGGCTTATATTCTCAAGACCAAATTTCTCGCACAATATTCTTTGCATATTTGATCGGGGAGAGATAAATATGCTATCCTTCATCCACTAATCTGGATTCCCAAGAAAATTTCGCTTCCTCCTACTACGCCATCTCAAATTAAATTTCCATCTCGCCGAATGAACTGCTTTACCGTGTGGTTTGACACTCCACCAAAACAATGTCATCGAAGAGCAACTGGGCTACCATCACCGACATTTTTCTCCCTTTTATGAATAAGATACTATCAACTCCTCCTCAAGCAGATATTCATTCTCGAAGTGTATAGACGCTAGTCTTTTCATACCACGCTTCTGCGAGTTTGCTTTTACCCATAGAGTGCCTTCTTGAGTTTCCTCAGACATGTGATCACACTTCGAGAGATCCTCAAAGCCTTTGGGCCGCCTCCACATACACTTCTACATGCAATATGCCATTTAGAAAGGCAGTTTTGACATCCATTTGATAATTTAAATTTCAAGGCAAGTTTAAATAACATGGAAAATACTATGGATATACGAGTATAAATACAAATCCATAATTCCTGTGGATCTTAAAGTGCTTACTACATTATTATACAAAAAATATATATAATTATAATTATAAGGAATGTAGTACCTTATGCCAAGTAAATGAGGCAATTCCAATTAAAACTCCATACAAGCTTCAAATTCACAACGTGAATTCGACTTCCCTTCAGCTCCTTGTCGCAATATCAATCGTATTTATATCTCTAGTTGGTCTACACCTCGTGAGTGCTTTTCGAATCAAGAACCGATTTATGCTAGTAAACAAAGATGAACAAAAACTTAAAACCCCCAAAAATTTTGGAGAATTTCGGTCAAAGGGAGCGGCAACTTAGGGTTTTGATGCAAAGATTTTCTAAAAACTTCTTATGTCATAAACCCTAAAAGTTTGCTTATATAGGCTAGGTTAAACAAGCCCGATAGCAACCCGTTAAGTATTAGCTTGACTCGCTAACTCTATTAGTTCGTTACACACAACGAAGCTGCTAATGAGTTGAACTATTTAATTATTTTTTCTAATTAAATATTAATTTAGTCAATATCAATAATCTTTCAAGCTATTGATAAATACTAAAATTACCTCGAACCAATTCAAATAACTATTTTAATTGATTCATTTGTTCAATCGATTATTCCACATAAACGGTGAGAACCCTTGTACCTGAGTACTTTTAATTTCTTTGGCTACATGAAAATATAACTCAACGCCACTGTATGTGTGTGACTTTTTAGGCTCTTATAATAGTAAGTTGTATAATAATAATAATTGACCAATTACTATTATTGTAACGACACGAAAAGCATCTAGAATCATTTCATAACCCCTTAAATTATCACGAGAACCCACACTAAGCAATATACAATTACTAAGCTTGAACACTAAGTTCGAGCAATCACATTTAACCCAATCGTAAATGAAATTATACAATTGTTTAACGGGCATAATAAATGGAATTAATTCTCATTGATTTCCAACACTCCCACTTGCCCTTGGACGACTATCTTACAATTCCTTTATCACGCGATCTCTAGTCGTAGGCTAACCATAAGAAAGTCATGGCCAGCGAAAACACCCACAACTTTCTTTTACTCGAGTATGAGAGGCCCGCAAGAGGCCCCGAGATCTTCCTTGTATATCAAGGACGGACAAATCCGTCCCAATATACAACATCTATCGCCACACTCCAAGGCGACCCAACATATGTCTATAATCCCCCCGCTGGGCAAGACGCTCGTCATAGTCAAAGTACGTAGCTTGTATACGTAGATAGTTATATATCGTAGGTCTAAGAATTGTGGATTTTAATTCCAAAAATTCTAAACAAATATCATAGACATTTATGATACATGGTCTCTATGAATTGCTGTCATACCGCCTCCCTACCAATGCACCCCACGGTATCGATCTAGTCCTCAGAGGCTAACGTGATCAATCTTGATCACTAATCAAAACACCACATGTTAGTCATATGATGCTTCTGTCACCTCTAACTATCAAGATTCCACCAAGTCTTTGGCTATCCCATGTTTCCCTCGGCTCAAGAGCGAATTACGCTCATGTTACCAGCAATACGTAACTGAACGAAGCAGAA
>JADFUC010000891.1:0-84184 GCA_019722365.1 Lithospermum erythrorhizon | reverse complement strand
TATTACGTATTGCTATATTCAAGTACTTTCATATTCATATAAGTCATTATATGTGAATTTTAGATTGCAATGGTCCTCCTAATCCTAAAAAGGGTAGCTTAGACAAGGCTAATACTTCAAAACCTAACACCTAAGGCTCCTCAACAGTGTGATCGCTTCAAGTGACTCCGAAAAACCCCAGAAGAAAATTTACATTATTTGAGGATTCGTGATGTGTGAATTTGGTGTTTATCAACAATAAAATTCATACTAGATTCTAGCCACCCCGCCCCCTATTCAAAAATCCTGCATGCATTTAATGGCCCTAATTGAAAATGGCCATGCTCTAAAGAACGACGCTTCCAGGTCGGGCCGCCCGAGATGAGAGTCATTAAAATCCGGAACACCAGAGTCACCAAACCGATGGACGACTCAGTTTAAAACAAAAATTTGTTTCATCCAAAAATGTGATCTCAAATAAGTTTCCCAAATCAAAAAACAGCTTTTAAAATTTATTACATAATATATCCCCGAATACAAAATGATAACAAAATGACAAGGCTAAAGTTTCAAAAGGAAAATACAACAATCAAAATAGTTGACAACACATCAAAATCAATCGTGAGGATACTCGCCACCGATGCTCACCTAGCCACTCTGAACAAATCTCAAATGCCTCTTGGCTCAACCACGCCAACCCGCACAAATGAAATGCCGCCCAATGCTAAAAAGGGGTAAGCCAAGCAGGCTTAGTGAAACTTAACATGTGGGTGAACTTACCATACGTGAACGAGTCAATCAATAATACAAATAGTCAAATATGAATGAAACACATATATATCCGTGGACTACCTAAAACGCCATACAACATGATTCCACAGAAATCTTAGCCATAATACAGTTTAAAGATATAATAGAAGTTTCAAAGAAACACACACCTTAAAGAAATCAAGAGACTCAACAACCACTAAAACTCTAGTCATCAAACCTCCTATCTCTCATATCCCCACCAAGAGTACTCAACCTCTAATGCGCATATGCTCAACTGGCCTACCTCAGAATGGACTAATCATCATCATTCCTCAAGACTTATACCGCAAAGAGTAAGGCCAAACCGCATTTAATAAAGTATAAGGCACACCGTGACTTATACACAAAGGGCAGACTCATACACTAAGTACAAGGTACACCACTCTTATACACACTAAGGCACACCGCACTTATACACTAAGTATAAGGCACACCGCTCTTATGTTAATTAAGTACAAGGCACACCGCACTCATACACTAAGTACAAGGCAATTACCACTTATGCACTAAGCACAAGGCACACCGCTCTTATACACCAAGTATAAGGCCAATATCACAGATATCCCGCAAGGAAGGAGAGTCTATTATTGCTCGCGTTGGTATGTCGTCCTGCAAATCTTCTGCCACCCCTATTGATACTAAGTCCAAACTGAGTGGCTTCTCTAGCTCCCCGTGTGAGGATCCGTCTCTATTTCAGCTTACCGGGCCCTTCAATATCTCACATTTTGTAACGATTCCCCCTGTGTCGGCCTCCGAGGTGAGAATCATTATAACTCGACAATACCGTGAGTCACCATATCGATGAACTACCCGCTTAAAGAACAACGTGTTTTATCCAAAAATTTGATATAAAATTAAAATTCCAAACAACAGCTTTTTAAAATTACAATCCATCGGTGATATCTAACCAACCAACTCCATATATATACAACATATTTCAAAAAAGACAAGTAATGCCGAAATGCTACAACCGAGAGTAAAATACCGTGATCCCTAATACAAAATAATAGCGGATTAAGGCTAAAGTCCGAAATGAAATACAACAATCAAGAAACTTGACAACACAACAAAAACGAGATCGTGAGGATCTCGCCCACCCGATGCTCACCTAGCCACTGAATATAAACTCTCAAACAAACACCACTAACCGTCACTGCTAACTGGCACAAATGAAATGCCGCCCAAAACGAATAGGGTGTAAGCCGCGAAGCTTAGTGAAAACTTAACACATGGGTGAAACTTAAGCCATACGAAACGAGACAGTCAATAGATATAGTAGTCAAATATGAATAAATATGTATATACCCAGGACTACCTAATAAGGTCATATCATAAAATTCCAAAGAAGGTCTCAGGCATAACATGTCAAGATATAATACAAAGTCTCAATAAGGCACACAATCACCCAGAATAAAATCACAGAGACTCAACAACACTATAACTCTAGCCATCAAAACCATCTATATTTCATATTCCCCACAACTATACCAACCTCGGTAATGCACATATGCCCAACTGGCCAACCTCGGCAGTGAATGGACCACAATCGCTAATAAACACCGCTCTTATACCGTAGTATAAGGCCAACACCAACAATGCACACAACAAAGGGGTCATAGATAATCATACCGCTCTTATACCGAAGTATAAGGCCAAACCGCACTTATACCGAAGTATAAGGCCAAACCGCACTTATACCGTAGTATAAGGCCAAACCGCACTTATACCGAAGTATAAGGCCAAACCGCACTTATACCGTAGTATAAGGCCAAACCGCACTTATACCGTAGTATAAGGCCAATAGCGTCACATATCCTGCAAGGAAGGAGAGCTCACCCCAACCCTAATCATCATCCCAACTATAGGTCATATCCAATACTCAAGTCACCTCAAAGTCACGCATAACCCAACCAACACCTCCCAACAACTAACTACTCTATTCCCAAACAATATCAAAGCACACAACTAAAACGTCTCACAATCAAAAAATCAATCGAACTACAAGACACAAAATACGTATGCCGACAAGGCCAATGAACACGTAAATGCCGACAAGGCCACGTAACACAAGAATCGTAGTTGAGAGTTCAAGATATTACTTACCTCTGCTAAATCATCACCGCCGATGTAAAAATGCCAATCACGTAATCATATCACGTGCTCACACAAATGAATCACACATAATCATACAACAATGACATGTATACTATTCTCACATAATCATACCACAATGACATGTTTCACACAATTTAAAGTAAGTACGTAAGGTAGCACCCGTGAGATAAGTACTCACCTCTGCTAGCTACCACAAAATCCTCGCGAAATCACAATCACGGTAATCGCATTTCCTTTCCACGCTCACCTCTAACAAAAAACACCTCGAAAGTACAATAAAAAACTACTACTATACTTGTTTATGCTCTAGAAGATACATTACCAACCTCTAAGTGGAACGATTGCTAAACGGTCTAAAAATGACGAATAAGAAAACGAATAACAACCCCGACGGACACAACCTAATCGGCCATCCTCTAAAAATTTCCAATCTTTAATACTTTAACATTTCAATATCAACTTATAAGTCATCTCATTAACCCTCAAGTCCATAAATAACAACCTACACTCCAAAATCTCAATTACTACTCAACTTATCAATCACACTTTCTCAACCTAACCCCCTCTAATCGATTATAAATCACAATTCTAACCTTACAACAACTACAATAAGGTCCCAAATTAACCCCCTACACATTTAAAGTCTTATAAAAAAAGTCAACAACAAAAGTCAACTAACCTAGAAAAAGTCAACCTATCACCATAATCCTCAAACAACATCTTAAATCATGAATTAACTACTTATACTACCCATAACAAACTTAGAAACACAATTAAATTCAATTTAGCAAAAGTCAACTAAAAGTCAATTATGTCAAAACCCATGAAATATCCCAAAAGATTTGAACTTTCTTACCTTAATTCAAAGAAGATGATGAGGGGAAGATATTCAACCAACGATCTTTGAGTTTGAGCAACAATCGAAGAGAGAAATGGAAGAAAATTTCAAGGGGAGGGGGAAAGGGGAAGTCTCGGCCAAGCCAAGAAGAAGAAGAAGGAGATTTTGTGTTGTGAGATGATGTGTTGGATAAGGATGAGAAGATATTTAAGAAAAGCTTGAGTCCCGTTCGGTTTCGGTTAATTTCTCCACTTTCCGTACTTAAATCTCAATGAAACCGATTCCAAATGTAAAATTTCCATGACATAAACTACTACTCATATAATACTAGTCTCGCATATCGATTTTTTCTCCGAAATTATTTATATTATCTCGGTCCCACCACCTAATCGAACTTTTTTTACGTAACGGGTTATTACAATCTACCTAACTAATAAAATTTCGACTCGAAATTTAACAACCCAATAACCAAGAAAAACCATATATTGTAACACTTAAAATCAAAACATCATATAAAAATAAAAACACACACTCTACTCTAGTCCCCTGCCTCCCTGGAAACCCCTCCGTAACCTCAAGTGAATCTCGGCCTGAAATAACGACACGAACCCCATGCAACTCACAATCTGGATCCATAGATCCTCGCTAGTTTCTCGGTGTCTATCCAGAGATCTAATAGGTAGGAAATGAGCTCTGACTTCGATAGCCTATCCACAATCACCCAGATCCCATCATGTCGCCTCAACGTCCTAGGAAGCCCAAACACGAAGTCCATGGTAATATTCTCCCATGTCCACTCAGGAATAGGAAGAGTCTGCAACAAACCCGCAGGATGCCTATGCTCGGCCTTCACCTGCTGACAAACCAAACACTTTGCCACGAACTCTGCGATCTCTCTCTTCATTCCCGGCCACCAATAAGTCAACCTCAAATCCCGGTACATCTTCGTGCTACCCGGGTGTACGCTATAGGGAGCATTATGAGCCTCATCAAGAATCTCCCTCCTCAGCTCATCCGAATACGGTACACACAATCTGCCATCCATCCTCAAGGCTCCACTCTCGTCAACCGTGAAACTGACCGACCCCATTTCTCACGCCCCTACCGGGAGCACCCGCGCTTCCTCATCTCGCCGCAACTCTAAAATTCGATCCACAAGCACCGGCTCTAACTCTCATATGGGCTAAAAATCTTCCATCGCTACTGACATCAAAATCGACTCTCAGCTATTTCATCTCTATCTCTCGGATCTTTGATTTCCTTTCTCGCCGGGGCGTACGTTTACTACATTTGCCTTTCCCGGGTGGTACTCAATAGTCAAGTCATAATCACTGATGAACTCCATCCACCTCCTCTGCCTCAAATTTAAATCTCTCTGCGTCGGAAGATATTTCAAACTCTTATGATCAAGAACATCCGAATTTAACCCCATACGTATAGTGTTCCACAATTTCACAAGAAAAGACTATCGCCGCTAGCTCAAGATCATGGGTCGGATAGTTCTTTTCGTGATTTTTCAATTGTCGGGAAGCATAGGCAATCACCTTCCCATTCTGCATCAGAACACACCCCAATCCCTGGTGCGAAGCATCGCTATAAATCACATAGCCCTCAGAACCAGACGGTATTGCTAACACTGGAGCAGTAGTCAACTTTCCCTTTAACATCCTGAAGCAGTCCTCACAATCATCATCCCAAATAAAGGGAACCCCTTTTCTGGTCAACTTGGTCAATGGCGTCGCGATCAAAGAGAAGTCCTTGATGAATCTCCTGTAGTAACCAGCTAACCCCAAGAAACTCTCACCTCGCCTCACACTCGTGGACGCCCCAATTGTTCACGGCCTCCACCTTTTGTGGATCAACACAAATACCCTCGCCAGAAATAACATGACCCAGGAATTGCACCTTCGCCAACCAGAACTCACATTTGGAAAACTTGGCATACAACTGGTGTTGTCTCAAAGTCCTCAACACGACCGCAAATGCCTTCATGCCTCCTCCCTCTCGAATATAATGTGAATATCATCAATGAATACCACCACAAACTCATCCGCATATTCAAATACCCGGGTTCATCAAATCCATAAAGGCCGTGCATTCACAGCTCAAATGACATCACCAGAGATCGGAAAGCTGATTTCGGAATATCATCCCCTTTGATCCTCAACTGGTGATAACCAGACCGCAAATCAATCTTCGAGAACACCTTGGCATCCTTCAGCTGATCAAACAAATCGTCAATTCTTGGCAAGGGGTATCGGTTCTTGATGGTCACTTTATTCAACTGCCTATAGTCAATGCACAGCCTCATCGAACCATCCTTCTTTTTCAACAAACAACCGTGCACTCTACCTAAGATAGACTCGTCTCGATGAATCCTTTCTCCAACAACTCCTCGTAATCGAGTCCCGAATTGCATAATCCTCGATCAGTCATCCGTACGGCGGAATAAAATTGGTGCCGTACCAGGAATAACCTCGATAGCAAATTCGATCTCCCTCTCTGGCGGCAATCCCGGTAAGTCCTCAGGAAAGACATCCTCGAACTCTCTAACAACCCGCACATCCTCTAATCTGCCCTCTTCTCTATTCAAATCAATCACATACCCCAGGAACCCAACACACCCTTTCTGCATCAACCTCCTAGCCTGCGTCGATACAAAACTCAAAGGCGTAACCTTCTATCCCCCACTTAATCGGATATCCGTCTCCCAAAACCTACCTTAAAGTAATCTCCTTCCGATAGTAATCAATTACGTACGCATGTTTCAACCAATCCATCCCCATGATAAGATCGAAATCAAAAGCTCAAAATGGAAGTAAATCGACGTATAACAACCCGACTACATACACTCAAAGGACACCCTATATACATGTCTAACCACAACCGAATTCTCCCTACCGGGTATCATCATAATCTCAAGTGAGATAGGCACACAACATAAAAAATAAGGCGTAAATAAAAACTCCGAAACAAAAAATTGTAGCCTCAGAATCAAACAACACTCTAGCCTCAATATCACACAAGAATAATGTACCTGTCACCACTCTGGGGGTATCGTGTGCCTCCTGATGAGTAACGGCATGAATCTGGCCTCGACTGCCCGGGCCTCGTCGCTACCAACGACACCTCTAAGGTCCCTCCACCAGATCCCCGGCCCCCCACGGCCTCCGAATCGACTCACCACGACCTCCTCATAACCGCCCGGCATCGAATGATGTCAAGTACTAGCGCCTCTGAAAGCCGGGGGCAATCTCTTCGCCGATGCCCCGCCGCTGCATCGATAACATATGATCACCCTCTCCCGCAATCCTACTGCCTGTGCCCAATCTGGCCACAACGGTTACATCCGAGCACCTTTCTCGAACCCCCGAAAGACCACTGGGACCCGCCGGATTCGGCAGTATCCACCGTAAGTGTATGAGCGGTGGAATAACTGCTTAACCGTCGATAATCAAGTGGTCTCCGCCAGACGACTCGCTGTCTGCCCTCTTTCAAATTCTAGAGCTAGTAGGCCTATCGTGAATCGAAAGTCTTAGGTCGACTCTCCGACCCACTGCCTCGGCTCGCGACCCCATTTCCATCTTCGTGATTACTCACAACATGGAAATGGTAAAATCATCGGGCCAGATCCGCGACGCACTCCCCACGCCAACTCCATCCTCGAATCTAGTGATCCTCTCGCCTAGTACCGGATAAACATTAGAAAGTAGCCCACATATCACTTTAACTATTTCTCATACTCCTCTACGCACCTCGAACCCTGCGTCAGCGAAATCAGCTCTCTCTCCAAAGCCGCCATGTGGGTCTCTAAGCAATAGTTCTCCCGGAAGAGCTCAACAAATCGCTCCCAGGAAACATGAATCTCCCCTCTCGCAGTCAAAGACGCACTCAGGTTCTCCCACCAGTCACGGGCACTCTCGTGAAGTCTATAAGTAGCAAACTTCACTCTCATCTCGCCCCACAATACCCATCGGGCTCAAAGATGTACTTCATGTCAATGAACTCACTAGCCTGCTTCCGCGAATTTCCGAAACTTTGGAGGATCTCTTTAGAAACCGGTCAAACAATTTACTCTGGAATTTGACCTCCTGCCGCTCGGCCATCCGGCATATACACTATCCTCCCCGAGGTCTACCTCATCCTCCTCAACATGCCTCACGAATGCACCTGCATCTCGCTGGTCCACGCTGTACTCATCGACAGCTATCCCCCTACCAGCTCGGCCTCCGCCTCTGGCCCTACCCCTGGCACCTCTCGCTCTACCTCGAGCGCCTCTCACAGCTCTAGCCCTTCCACGTACTCTGGGTGGCATCCTCAACAGTCTACGCAACAAAAGAAAAGACTCAGATTTTTTTTCAACAAAAGACACCACTCATAACAACTCACAAGGAAAACAAGCTCAACATACAACCAATGTGTATAACCCAAGCACTGGAAACCTAAGCCTGGAGACATCAAAACTGTAACTACCCGCCCCAGTCGGTCAGCCCCGAGGTGAGAGTCATTATAATCTCACCAGAGTCACCATACCATGGATCACCATTTTAAAGAACTACTGGCTTTATCCAAAATTTGATTTACAATTAAAATTTAAAACAGTTTTTAAAATTTACAATCCATCAAGGTGATATCTAACCAACCAACTCCATATATATACAACATATCTCAAAAAGACAGTAATGCCGGCAAGGCTACAACTGAGAGTAAATACCGTATCCTGAATACAAAATAATTGCCGACAAGGCTAAAGTCTGAAAATGAAATACAACAATCAAGAAACGGTTGACAACACAACAAAACGAGACTGTGAGGATCCTCAGCCACCCGATGCTCACCTAGCCACTCGGAATATAAACTCTCAAACAGCCTCCTGACTCAACTGCCCGCCTGTCAACCTGGCACAAATGAAATGCCGCCCAAAACGAATAGGGGTGTAAGCCGCGAAGCTTAGTGAAAACTTAACACAGGGGTGAAACTTAAGCCATACGAAACGAGGCGCCATTGATATAGTCAAATATGAATAAATATGTATATACCCAGGACTACCTAATAAGGTCATATTTCCAAGTAAAATTCCAAAGAAGGTCTTAGCATAACATGTCAAGATATAATACAGTCTCAATAAAGCACAGAATCACCAGAATAAAATCACAGATTCAAATAACAACTTTCGAGGTAACTCTAGCCATCAAACATCTATCTCATATCTCCACAACTATACCAACTCAGAATGCTGCGATATGCTCAACTGGCCTACCTCAGAGGAATGAACCAATCGCGACAAACACCGCCTCTTATACCGTAGTATAAGGCCAACACCAACAATGCACACAGCAAAGGGGTCATAGATAATCATATCGCTTCTTATACCAAAAGTTAAAGTGCCAAACCGCACTATAATCAAGTATAAGGCCAAAACCGCACTTATACCGTGATTATATGCCAAACCGCACTTATACCGTAGTATAAGGCCAAACCGCACTTATACCGAAGTATAAGGCCAAACCGCACTTATACCGTAGTATATAATAAAACCGCACTTTATACCGAAGTATATACAACCGCACTTATACCGAAGTATAAGGCCAAACCGCACTTATATCAGTATAAGGCCACCTTCACATATCCTGCAAGGAAGGAGAGTCACCTAACCCCTAATCATCCCAACTATAGGGTCATATCCTAATACTCAAGTCACCTCAAAGTCACGCATAACTCCAACCAACACCTCCCAACAACTAACTACTCTATTCCCAAACAATATCAAAGCACACAGCTAAACGTCTCACAATCAAAAATCAATCAGAACCGCCGACAAGGCCACAGAAATACAGAAGTGCCGACAAGGCCACGGAACACAGAAATGCCGACAAGGCCACAGAACACAAGAAACGTAAGTTGAGAGTTCAAGCTATTACTTACCTCAAGCAAATCTTCAACGCCACAGAAATACAATCACATAATCATATCATGGCTCACACAAATGAATCACACATAATCATACAACAATGACATGTATACTATTCTCACATAATCATACCACAATGACATGTTTCACACAATTTAAAGTAAGTACGTAATGTAGCACCCGTGAGATAAGTACTCACCTCTGCTAGCTACCACAAAATCCTCGCGAAATCACAATCACGGTAACTGCCCCTTTCCACGATCAACGCCTAACAAAACACCCGGAAAGTACAATCAAAACCTACTACTATGCCGGTGCTCTAAGATACATACCAACTCTAAGTGGAACGATCACAAACGGTCTAAAACGCACTATCAAGACAACGAATAACAACCCCGTCGGACACAACCCAATCGGCCCCCCTCTAAAATTTCCACCTTATCACTTTAACATTTCAATATCAACTTATAAGTCATCTTATTTAACCCTCAAGTCCATAAATAACAACCTACACTCCAAAAATCTCAATTACTACCAACTTGGGCCAATCACACTTTCAACCTAACCCCTTCTAATCGATTATAAATCACAATTTAACCTACAAAAAAATATAATAAGGTCCCACACCTCCCCGCATATTATTTAAAGTCTTATAAAAAAGTCAACAACAAAAAGTCAATTCAATCCTAGAAAAAGTCAACCTTATCACCATAATCCTCAAACAACATCTTAACTCATGAACTAACTACTTATATTCATCATATCACTACCCATAACAAACTTAGAAACACAATTAAATTCAATTTAACAAAACAACTAAAAGTCAATTATGTCAAAACCTATGAAATATCCTTCCAAAGATTTGAACTTTTCTTACCTTAATTCAAAGAAGATGACAGGGAAGATATTCAACCAACGACATCTTTGAGTTTGAGCAACAATCGAAGAGAAATAGAAGAAAATTTCAAGGGGGAGGAGGGAAAGTCTCGCCGGCTGCTAAGAAGAAGAAGGATTTTTGAAGTTGTGGAGATGATGCGCGTTGGATAAGGATGAGAATATATTTAAGAATAGCCTTTGAGTCCCTACTTGCTCTTTGGGTTAATTTCTCCACTTTCCAGAATTAAATGTCAATGAACCATTCCAAACGTAAAATTTTTCACATTACAAACTACAACTCCTATAATACTAGTCTCTACATCGATTTTATTCCGAAATTATTTTATACTATCTCCGTGTCCCACCACCAACCGAATTTTTTATTTTTTACGAACGGGTTATCTCACATTTACCAGACCGGACATCTCTTATGCCGTTCAATAGATATGTCTCTTCATGCATGCTCCTATGACAGATCATATGCTTGCTCTCAAGCGAGTGGTGCGTTATTTACAGGGTACTCTAGATTATGGCCTCCACCTATACAAGTCTTCTTCTTGCGCTTTAGTTTCTTACACTGATGCAGATTGGTCCGGATGCCCGGATACGAGAAAGTCTACTTCTGGTTTCTGTGTATTTTTAGGTGATAATCTAATCTCCTGGTCTTCTAAGCGCCAGGCCACCATATCTCGTTCCAGTGCCGAGGTAGAATATCGTGGTGTCGCGAGTGTCGTCTCTGAAGCTTGTTGGCTCCGCAATTGCTTTGAACTTCACTATCCTCTCACCAAAGCCACCATTTGCATATTGTGACAATGCTAGTACTATCTACCCTCTCGAGAACTGCTCAAAGATCAACGCACTAAGCATGTCGAGATTGACATACATTTTGTTCGAGAAAAAGTAGCTCGTGGTGATGTACGAGTTCTTCATGTCCCATCCCGATATCAAATTGCCGACATCTTCACCAAAGGCCTACCACTCATATTATTTACCGATTTTTCAAAGTCAGCCTCTGCCCTGTCTCCTCCTCCCGCCTTCCGAGGGGGTGTATTAGTGTATAAATCAATAGTGAATATTTACCACATGTCATTGTATCGGGCTAGCCCATAGAGTTTATCTATCTTGTATACATAGGCTACACATATAATTTTAATATTCATTCAAGAAATAATAATAATATTCTACAAGAATGGTAGAAGAGCTTGATAATACAATTGTGTATTCCCATCAAAGTAGAGTAGAATTATGGCACAGAAGGTCAGCATAAGAATTTCAAGAAAAAATTGAAAAATTATAGTTGTTGCAAAGTAGTTAGAGGACTGCCAGAGCTTAATATCAGATAAAAAACAATGGATGTGGAGAATGTGAAATCGGAAACAGGCTAAGACGTCACACCATATGGTAACCAGCACGGTTCTATATTCATGCACATGGAGTTGATGGACCAATGCAGTTAGAGAGCATTGAGGAAATAAATATGTGTTTCTTAGTGTGGATGATTACTCTAGATACAATTGATAAATTTTATTCTAGATAAATCAAAAACCTTTTACTTTCTTTAAAAACTAGTTCTCAAGTTCAAATGCACTATCGGAAAGCGCACTACAAATAAGCCAGCACTTCCGACGCTATTGTTAGCATCGGGTGGCTGGGGTTTGCATCTATTGTAATCGCTCAGATATGTGCGAGTCATAAACTTGGCGAAATGGCATCGTCTAGAGACGGGTATTAATTAAACTTTTTAGATTTGAAAAATAATTATAAAATAAAAATAGTTGGCGTCGGGTTGGCGGGTATTATTTAAGTGTTTATTCTCTTAAAAAGTAATAATAAATTAAATTAAAAATATAAGTGTTGCGTCGAGTTGGTGTCGGGAATTTAAATTTTGTAACCGTTTAAAATTAAATGCAAAATTAATTATATTATTTATGTAATAACCTGCTCCGCCAATTTCGATAATAGTATTAATTGCAAAAATTATTTGAGCCGAATTACATTTATAATTTAGTGGTAGTAACGGGGGGAAATTCGAGTTAAGTTAGATCGTTAAGTCGTTCGATAACTCGATTCGCTTGATTCGGGCACAGACTCCTGTGCAAACTTCCAAGACTTAAGTGTTAAGTCTTCCATCCTCATCCACTATTCATCAAACACAAAAATCTTCTTCTTCATCTTTTTGAGAGCTTGGCCGAGACCCCTTAAGCAAACACCAAAAATTTTTCTTCCATTTCTTCACTTTGTTGCTAATAAAGATCCTCAAGTTGATTGTTAAGGCTTTCCCAACATCTTTCCTACAAATTTGAGGTATGAAAATAGAGTTTTGGTTGATTTTTAATGCTTGACTTTTTGGGTATAACTCACCTTTATGATGCTTTTATTGTTTGTTGGTGGTGCTATGATGTATATAAGTGAGTAATTCATGATTTAGGAGGTTGTTTATGATGTTTGAGATTTAGTTGACTTTTCTAGGTTTTAGTTGACTTTTATTGTTGATATTTTTATAAGACTTTAAATGTATAGGAGGTTATATTGGGACCTTATTATAGCTATTGTAATATTAAAATTGTGATTTAAAATTGATTAAAGGGAGTTATGTTGAAAAGTGTGATTTGTAAATTGAGTTGTACTTGATATTTTGGAGTATAGGTTGTTAATTATGGACTTGAGGGTTGACTAGGAGACTTATGTTGATTTGAAATGTTAAAGTAATAAGGTGGAATTCTAGCGGGAACCGATTGGGTTGTGTCCGACGGGGTTATTATTTCGTTGTTTTATCCGTCATTATAGACCGTTTAGAAATCGTTCCACTAAGAGTTGGTTGTGTATCTTCTAGAACGCAAGTATAGTAGTAGGTTTTGATTATACTTTCTGGGTGTTTTGTTAGGCGTTGATCGTGGAAAGGGGCAGTTACCGTGATTGTGTTTCGCGAAGGTTTTTGTGGTAGCTAGCAGAGGTGAGTACTTATCTCACGGGTGCTACTTTACGTACTTACTTTAAATTGTGTGACACATGTTATTGTGGTATGATTATGTGAGAATGATGTACATGTCATTGTGTTATGATTACGTGAGAATGATATACATGTAATTGTTGTATGATTATGTGTGGTGCATTTGTGTGAGCCATGTTATGATTATGCGATTGTAATTCTGTGGCGTTGAAGATTTGCTTGAGGTAAGTAATAGCTTGAACTCCCAACTTATGTTTCGATTGGTACTTGTCGGCATCAAGTAGATTCTTTGTGGCCTCATGCACTTATGTATTTATGTATCTTGTCGGGCGTTGTGATTGATTTATGATTGTGATGTTTAGCCGCTGCTTGATATTGTTCGGGGAGTAGAGTAGTTGGTTGTCATCGAGAGGTGTTGGTTGAGTTAGGAAGCAGAATCTCTCGAGGTGACATCAGAAGTTGGATATGACCCTATATTGGGATGATTATGGGCTAGGTGATTCTCCTTCCTTGGCAGATATGATGCTATTGGCCTTATACTTCCGCATAAGTGCAAAAGGTGGGGAGATCTATTATCACTTTGCTATGTGCATTGTTGGTGTTGGCCTTATACTTCGATATAAGTGTAGTGTGAGATCTATTATCACTTTGCTATGTGCATTGTCATGCTTGGCCTTATACTTGGTATAAATGCAAGTAGAGATCTATTATCACTTTGCTATAGCATTGTTGATGTCGGGCCTTATACCACGGTATAACCGTTAGTATTTATTAGCGATTGATCCATTCCTCGTAGGTAGACGGATTGAGTACATGCGCATTAGAGGGTGGTATACTTATGAGATATGAGAGATAGAAGGTGATGACTAGAGTTATAGCTGCTTGTCGAAGTTTTGTGATTTCATGTTGGGTGATTGTGTGCCCGAGACCTCTTTGGAATCTTATTGTATGGCTTATTAGTTAGTCCCTCGATATATATGTATTTATTCATATTGACTATTATAATATTTGTCTATCTCATTCCGTATGGTAAGTTCACCCCTGTGTTAAGTTTCACTAAGCTTCGCAGCTTACACCCTTTTTCGCGTTGGGCGGCATTTCATTTGTGCCAGTTGACGTGACGGGCTAGTTGGAGCCGTGAGGCCGCTGGAGAGTTTGATCCGAGTATGTGAGCATCGGGTGAAGCCGAGGATCCTCACACAGCCTCATTTTTGATGTGTTGTCAACCGCTTTTTTATTGTTGTACTTTATTTTTCAAACTTTAGCCTTGTCGTGCAATTGTTTTTGTATTCAAGATACAAGATTTCCTCTTCGTTGTATTTCATGTGCATTACTGTCTTTTTGGGATATGTTGTATATATATGGAGTTGGTTGGTTAGATATCACCTGATGGATTGTAAATTTTAAAAACTATTTTATTGAGAAATTTTAATTGTAATCAAATTTTTGGATGAAACGAGTAGTTCTTTAAACTGAGTCGTCCATCGGTTTGGTGACTCTGGTGTTCCGGATTATAATGATTTCATTCTCAGGCGGCCGACCGGGCGGTCGTTACAATTTAATACACCGACGCCATTCATCTGCTATATATTCGAAATAATTCCGCCCAAACCAACCGCCACTTCCCCCACCTCTCTCCGCCTCTCCACCCGCCTCCGCCGCCTCCTCCACCTCTCCCCCACCAATTCCGCCGCCCTCAACTACTCCCCCACCAATTCCGCCCCCAACTACTCCCTCATCCCTTGTTTTTCGTGCCCCCCAAGTTCTCCCTCATTTCAAAGGTTAGTTTTTTTTCCGAATTATTGTTGGTTATTGAATGTGTTTAAATTATTGTTAGTTAGTTTAATTATTTTTTAATTTCAATTTTATTGTTAGTTATTGTTAGTTGTTCATATTTTAATTTCAATTTAATTCTAATTATTGTTAGTTATTGCAAGTCGACGCTAATATTTCCTTTCTTGGCCGCTGATCATCCGTGTGGTATAAATTCTACCACCGGGATTGTGCATGAAGGGAGCCATATTTGTTCTTATCCCTAATTATACCCGCCAGCCAATCCCTGGGAGAGATATTGATGTTTTCTCTTTAATTTCGATTGATGAGTTGAAGGTTTTGTGGAATACTAGTATTGGAGACATTTGGATGCATCTTAGCGATGACTCCCAACATTGAGAGTTGCTTTTGATGTGGACGATTAGCTTACTTTCCGCATGATGTTATCCGGATGGAGCACGCATGGTAAGTTAGCATGTCCATACTGTATGGAGAATACTAAGTCTTTTCGTCTACAAGAGGGTCGGAAGCACAAAGGAATTGATTGTCACCGCCTCTTTTCCTACCTCAAGGGCGATCGGTTTAGAGTGGGAGCACATGCATTTATGAGAAATCAACGTGTCATACACAAAGAACAAGAGCTTAATTTGATGAAATGAATTGTATCGATGGTTACTTTGTTAGATCCTCGATGTCTTTGGGAAAACAAACAAGTAACATAGGACACGGGTATAACATTAGCAATAACCGTGCAAGAAGTGAGATATTTCATGAGTTGAGTTATTGGTCGACTTAACAAAATCGCATTAATAACATCGACTTCATGCACACAGAGAAAAACAATGCTGAAAATGCATTACATACGGTAATGGATGTTGCAGGGAAAACTAAAGACAATGAGCGGGCAAGGATTGACGTGGCGACTCATTGTTCTAGACCCGACATGCATATGGTACATATAGTAGGTGGGAAGAGGGTGAAACCAAGAGCGACTTATACTTTAAAACCACCGGAGCAAAAAGCGTTTAGGAAATGGTTGTCCCGTTTACAGTTACCCGATGGATATGCTTCAAACATTGCCGATGTGCAGGGAATGTGAACTTCACCGGGCTGAAAAGTCACGACATGCATATTATTGTGCAGAAATTACTTCTCAGAATTCGCCACGTCCTGACGATGACATATGGGAAACTATTATAGAGTGGTGCTTTTTCTTTCGTAATATTTCAGCAGCAACTCTTAATGTGGAACATGTACAAATTAAGCGCAATATCGCTGAGATAATTTGCAAGATGGAGAGGTTATTTACCTCGTATTTTTCTATGTAATGGAGTACCTACCAATACATTTGTGATTTACCATATGAATCTTTTCATGGAGGTCCCGTGAAATATAGATGGATGTACCCTTTTGAGTCGTGAGTATTTCACTTTATTTCAATCTTATAATATTTATATGTTTAATAATTTAATAATATATATTACAATGTTTAGCTTTTTAGAGGATTGAAGAAAATGGTGAGACAAAAGGCACATGTTGGAAGTGCCTGGTAAATATGTGAGGCATATTTCGTCAAAGAGGGTTTCAAATTGCCTGGCTACGAGGGCGAATAGAAACTAATTTAAATCGCCTAGGAGGCATGTACCTCAAATCAACCGAAGACCCAAATGCCTGGCCGTTGTTTCATTATCCAGGACGGCACGTTTGTGGTGAAACATAGATACTGGATGGAGAATGAAGAATACAATTACGCCATGCATATATTCTCTGCAACACACCTGAAGTACAAGAACATCTCCAGTAAGTGTATATTTAAAATTTACCACTCATTTGGTACATGATATAGTTGTTAACTAAACAAATAACGCTTCCTCTTAGTACTACCATAGTCACTCGACGAGTTGGATCCCGAGTCGAACAAAAGAAAATCGAGACGTGACCAACAATTTCGTGAATGGTTTCGCGAAGCGTAGATGGATAACATTGACCAAAATGCTCTCCCTCTCTATACACTCTCATTAGCCCCGCACTTAAAAATCAAAAGGTACAAAGGCTACTACATCAACGGGTACTACTTTGACATCAAACAGGACGATGGTAATAGAACCACTTACAACAGCGGAGTTTGTGTCAAAGGTTCCTGCTACGAAGGTGAAGACAGTGTTGACTACTATGGTGTGATTGAGGAGATTTGGGAGTTAACGTGACGCTCACACTCCACGATACAAAGTTGTACTCTTTCAAGTATTTCTGGTTTGATACCAGCAAGTGGATGCAGGTGCATCCGAAGAATGGGATGGTTCAAATCAAACACACAACCAGAGGTTCTAAAGATGATCCATCCTAGCATCGCAGGCACAACAAGTATGTTTATCTTCGTTATATCTCAACCGACATAAGCAAAGGGATGTCGTACGAAAATGAATGCTAGAAGCCGAAGGATTGACTCATATGCGTAATGGATGTGTCCGCTTTGAATACTGAAGATGTCTTCCAAGAGGAGCGACAACCTCCTCCCGTTCTTGTATATCAAACCGATGATGCTGACATTATTGAAGAGAAGGCTGCTATTATTGGAGAGGAGCGTGAGGTTAAGTGGAAATAGCAATAGCTCAATCGTATCGACGCATCGGACTACCCCCGATGAGGACGATGACTCAGAGCAGAACTATTTTGGAAAAAACACTCAAGAAAACGAAAGCTCATTGAATGAAGATTAGGAGTAAAAATATTTTAATGTACAACTTTTTTATGTAATAATTGATAATTATGTATTAAACTACGATTGAAATGCAAATTTATGTATTGTTGTATTTTTGTGTTTGTTTTGCATCGATATAGAGTTCTTTAAATGTGACACATCTTGTTCTATCCCTACATAAACATAAGTGTTGTATTTTGTTTTGTAAACCACATCTTTTTTTTTCTCTGTGTCATTGTTAGCATCGGATGGCGCTATCGACATTAATTGCAGAATTTTTTTTGAAAGTTGGCGCTGGTTAATCGCCCGCAAGACAGAAATATCGCCACATACATATCCAATTCATTTTATTCTATTTTTCTAGGTATTATTTCTCTGGGTTTTTCTCTCTATTTTCAATTTATTCCAATTACTAACTTTGCCCCATAATTATTTGTATAATTAATAACTTTTTTAATTTTAATTTCTAGGTGACTTCAAAGTTATGTAATTGTTCCATACTTATTTGTATTATTACTAACTTTGTTTAATTTCATTTTGTAGGTGACTTCATCTTGTTCTTCAATTTTCAATTAATTAGTTTCTAATATTTTATATTATGTTTTTTTTTATAGAAAAATGGTTGAATTTATGGAGAAATTCTTCATTGGAGGTAATTACTACCCTTGTTTCTTTGTGTTATTTTGTTAATAACAAAGTTTGATAATAAATTTTCATTTGATAAGTGATAATGATAATGATATGTTTTTTTGGATTAATAACAAAGTTTTATATGTTTTTTTGGATTATATGTTAATGATAAATGATAAATGTATGGCTTTTATAAATGATAATGATAAATTCTTCATTGGATTAATTAGTTTGATAATGATAACTCAGATGGTTTTTTATATGTTTTTTTGGATATTTTTATATACATACTTTTTGGATATTTTGAATGAATTGAACTGGAATATTATGATTGTATGGATTGAGAATATATGAATCGCATCCCGATGCTGAATTCTTTGTATTCTATGATAAAGAAGGGATCATGCAGGAATTTTCATCTCTCACTACTCCACTATAGAATGGGGTGGTGGAAAAGAAAAATAGAATTATACAAGAGATGGCCAGAGAAATGCTACATGCAAACAATCTTTCTATGAAATTATGGGTTGAGGATATAAATAATGCCTATTTTGTTCACAATAAGGTTACATTTAGATGTGAAATAAGCGACACACATTATGAAATATGGAAGGGGGAAATCTCAATGTAAAGTATTTTCATGCGTTTGTTACATTCCTTGTGATCGTGATCGTCATCAAAAGTTTGAGTAGAAAAGTGATTAAGGAATATTTCTAGGTTACTAGACAAATAGTAGAGCTTTCAGGGTATATAACAAGAGAACACAAGCTACCATGGAGTTGTACAATATTGTTGTTCATGATTAATAACAAAATGCTAGGGTGTCAGACGATAAAGAGCCAAGTCAAGTGGATGCATGTGATTCCATCTAGTACTCCATATGCTATTACAAGTGCTATTGACAAATTCTCTAGTTCAGTTGGACTTGAAGTTGTTCAGGAAAGTGAAACATCTAGTCATCTTTAGAAAAACCATCCTTCAAGCAATGTGATTACAGATTTGGAACAAGGAGTAATTACTAGAGCTAAACAACCTGTAGGGAATCGATTGGATATTTTTGTTTCATATCTAAAATTGGAGGCAAACATATCAAGGAGGCTCGTGATGATGAATTCTAGATAATGGCAATGCAAAAAAGAAATTGAATAGTTTCAGATAAATGAGGTTAAGGAACTGATCCACGACCAAAGGACTACAACCTCATTTTCACAAACTGGATTTTCAAGAATAAATTTGATGGTCAAGGGGTGGTGACAAGAAACAAAGAAAGAATGGTGGCTGAAGGATATACCCAAGTGGAAGGAGTGGATTTTGATGGAACGTTTGCTCATCTGGCAAGACTGGAGGCAATTAGGCTACTATTAGGGCTGGCTTGTCCTATAAAGATCAAACTCTATCAAATGGATGTTAAGAGTGTCTTCTTAAATGTCATCCTATAACAGAAAGTGTATGTTAAACAACGTAAAAGCTTCATAGATCAGGATCATCCAGATCATGTGTATAAATTGAATAAAACACTCTATGGTGTTAAACAAGCACTATGAGCATAGTATGAGAGATTGAAAACTTTCCTGAGACAAAGTGGATATCAACTTTCATAGTTTCTCAAACCTATAAGGATGACATTGTGTTAGGAGGATTGTCAAATCAAATGATACAACAGTCTGAGTAAATGAGTATGGTAGGATTTCAAGCATTTCAAGTCAAGCAAATGAATGATGATATTTTCATCTCTCAGTGTTAGTATGCCAAGAATGTAGTGAAGAAATTCGGTCTTGAAAAGGCTAATCCAAAGAGAACTCCTAGAGCTACTGACATTAAGATTGGGAACGATGAGGATGGAATTCTAGTTGATCAAAGCTTATCCGGTGTATGATTGAGAGTATTGTATCTCACTGCTAGCAGATCAAATATAGCTTATATTGTTGGAGTGTGTGCTCGATTTCAAGCAAATCCTAAAGAGAGTCATATAGGACATGTTAAAGAGCATCATCAAGTACATCAATATCATGGTAAATCATGGCTTACTCTTTTCTTTTGATTCATATTCTGTTTTAGTTGGCTATTGTGATGCAGATTGGACTGGAAATACTGATGATAAAAAAAGAATTCCATGTGATTGCTTTTTACTTGGAAATAATCTGGTATATTGGTTTAGTAAGAATCATAATATTGTATCTTTGTGTACTATTGAGGTTGAGTATATTGTAGCTGGTAATTGTTATGGATGAACAAATGTTAAAAGAATATCGTGTTAGACAAAATGGCATGACACCCTATTGTGATAATGTGAGTGTTATAAAAATTCTGAAGAATCTTGTTCAACATAGTAGGACAGAACATATTGATATAAAACATAATTTCATTAGGAACTTGGTTGAGGATAAAGTCATTTCTTTCGATCATGTCACCATCAAAAGGTTGTTGACTTATATTTTCCCACAAGCCTTAGATGCTAAGCTATACGAACCCTTGAGGTCTGCTCCTTGATTGTGTGTTATCGATCAATAGCATCCTTGGAGGGGTATTGATCATTTGGGTTGTTCGATTGATTTATCTATATATTTTTTGATATATTTTTATGGCAAATAGAGGGAGTAGAAGTAGTAGTATTGTATTGTAGCCCCTATGGGCCTTTCTATTATGTGTTTTGGATATCCAAAGACATTTTATGAACTTGTGTTATGCTATGACATTTTATAAATGTGTATGTATGTTATATTTTTCATCCTTCATTGTGTTATGAAGAGTTGAAGATAATTTCGTAAGAAAACTTTATTCAAAAGAGGAGTTTGTTAGTGTTGTCTGTATTAGATAAGTTGTTTCGTTCGACCATATAATGAAGACTTTGAAGAGCATGTTTTTACATCGTGTTTTGAGTAGAAGCATCCTTTTACTCATTGTGTTTTGGTTAGCTTTTATGTCTAAGTTAAGTTATAAAGGTTTTAGGTGTCGAATGCTCACATTTGATAGGCCGGATCACAAACGAGAGTTTCGATACGCCTTGGTACAAATGAGAGTTCCTTTACAAATAAGGACTGCTTCCCTCGCCGTAAACACCACGATGAAGTCAAGAAAAGGATCGAAAGAGTTTAGTTTTTGAAAAAAGAGACTTTGGGTATCCAAGTGAACTTACCTGGTTTGGCTTTAAGGTTTACCTTTTATAGTCTATTTGCACCGTTATTTAGGCTTCAGCCTCATGACTCCCTTTATTGTCGACATCGATTTTGTGGCTCATTAAGGGTTTGAATATGATTCTTAATTGAGCCGAACCAATCTCGTTAGTCTCGCAACGGCCTTCCCCACGAGGTGGACAAATGAATCTATTTAGCCTAGGGTTGTGATTTAGGCGCACTCGCATATTCATGTCCATTTATTCGGTGCCTTGTTCCTTGTCCTGATCCATTTTCGGATGGTCCAATCTTGTTGAACCGATTCTGGATTAGCCCGTTTATTTACGGGATATCATCAATCTTGTATTTTGTGTATTCAATTTTCATTTAGTCAAACTAGGAGAGTGATTTGAGTGGAATCAAGAGGGATTCTGATTCGGGAGCCTGAGTTGGACGTCTAGATACAATATATCAAGACACTGGAAGGATATGTATTTAGTTAAGTTCTTGAGTTGTAATTCTCAACATCATAAAGTTTTTTCACATAACATAGTGCCTTCCATACTTAGGTATAGATTGCACCAAACTGGACAAATAATTATTGGGTGTTTTTACTTTTATCATTCTGTTTTGTGCTAGACTAAGAGCTATAGAAATTGGACAAACTTTTGGTTTTTGAGTAGATTACACTTTTATTGCTTATTTTTAAATAGAGTTTTCTAGTAGAGGTTGCTTTTTAGAGTTTGATGATCTCGAACCAAGCAAGTAAATTCCGGTACAAGTTTTCTAGTAGAGGTTGCTTTTTACATCGTACCAATACCAATATGCCACATTAATTTTTAGCCATTATTATCAATTCATCATAACTTCATCATATAGTTGCTGGCTAATCATAAAAATGACTTGTCACATATCCTAAATTTGGCACTTTAATGTGAAAGTCACTTTAGGAGAAGAGTAAATAAATGAGGTTGTTGGATTGCTCTACCCTCTGTCTATATAGCTGTAGATATAAATATGAACAACGACAGAACCACTTCATTGTTATTATGTGTAACAAACATGAATACTTGGAATTTTCATCGTCCCCTCTAACAAAAGACTCCGAATTTCTACTCCCTTACCAGTCTATCTCATGAAGATTATTTAATTTTATTCTCGTTTATTTCTCCTAACATGTATTATTGATCAATATTTAGATATATTTTAGAATATATGCCAACATTATAAAGTAGTAATATAAAAATCTTATCTACCAAGTTTAAAAGAAAAAATAAATTAAAACTAGACAATCTTCAGGAAATAAAAGGAATTTATGCTATTATTTAGCAAATGTAAATAACGGAGTGTAGTTTGTAGATGGTGAAAATTGATTAAAATATAATTAAAGTAATTAAGATGACTTAATCAAATTAATTAAAATCGAGCCACTAAAAAAATGACACGTAGCTAGGATTCTCGATCGAGCCCTAAATTTAATGTGAACATACGAAAAGGGTTTCTGGGAAAATAGCCCCGAATTAATAGTTCATTAAATTTAGGGTTCGAGGCTAAAAATCCCTAATTTATCACATTAAAATCGGCCCTAGAATCTCCAATTGTGTTTTGAAAGTTTTCAAGGTTCAAAATAGAGACTCCGGTTATGTGGATCAAAATAAAGGCTCCAAAAGATCCGGGGTCAATATGAAAATGTGTTTTAATTCCAACAAAAGATCCGGAACCTTCTTCCTACCTCAAAATAGGCGCCCTTTTTCTTTTCTTGGAGGCAAAGTAATTCTCAAATTTCTGACTATTCAGATCTTGCCTCAAAATTCAATGGTTAAGATCATGATCTACCTGAAATTAAACCAACTAATCAGAAGAAAGTCTTCAAAGTCCAGAAACCTATAAATAACCCCCTTATTTTCAAAAATATCATCCCATTATACTGATAAAAATACGTGAGGACACCTCCGAAATTTAAGTTAAATCTTGACCCACCAAATAGAACACCATTGTGTGGTCGGAAAAACACCTCCGTGTGTCCTAAATAGGCTTGAAATCAAGAATTATTGCACAAACGCAATGATTCTTCAAGTTTGAAGCAAAATCGATGAGAGAATCTAATATGCATTTCAAGAACGCTCAATATTCAGATTAAGCCAAAAATCACCTCGATTATTCATAAATCTTGCATGAACACCTTAAAATTCTCAGGTTTGATTAATCAAGTTCAGAGCATAGGAAATACACCGAACATTCACCCATAAGTGAGTCCAGCAGAAACATGTCGCTAATGCCCTTGTCTGCTTGATCAATATCATCAACAAGGTCGGACGTCCCACCTTCATACTGATCATCACTACAACAACAAGCTGCTAAGGCCGGTGTAGTACAAGCTAAAAGCTTGAAGTGAGGTCAAATCTCACTAAGTCCCACTCTACAGCAACAAGTTGCTAAGGCCGCTGTAGTACAAGCAAGAAGCATACATTGCTTCAATAACTTGCTTGCTATCACTCCACACAGCTTAAGAGCTCGGAGTTCTATCTCAAATCAAGTCCCACTAAAGACAAGTAGCCTCTCAAGCTACAAAGTCCCACCAAAGACAAGTAGCACAACTACTGAGTCCCGCTTGGGCATATCCCAAGTCCCACCACAAAAGGTGAAGACCCACACTAAGACACTTGTAGTAAGTCCATCAAGTCTAATATAGACCGGAGATCAAGTCCAAGACCCAAGATCAAGTCCATACAACCAACACGGGAATACGCTGCTAAGGCTCCCTGGCTCGGACCATATCCAAGTCCAAACCCAATCTTAAGTCCATCAAGACTAGGACACATATCCAACTCATAGAGCTCCTATCCAAATCAAATTCAAATCCAATTCAAATCAAGTCAAATCGATCTCAAGTCAAGATCAAATCAAGCCGAGCTCATACCAAGCTCCTATCAAGACCAAGTCAAGTCAATCAAGTCAAGCAAGCCAAACTACTTCATTAAATCATCAAAGAAATGCTTTAGGGAGTTATAGTTTAGATAGTCGATCCTTTTCTCGATTTGATAAAACTCCGTACACTAAATAATTTTCCCTATAGTGGATTTTATTTGTACCCCTAAGATAAATAAGAAAAATTATTCTTTTGCATTACGCTCAGAGCGTACCGGACCGGCCAACTACCTTCGTCACTACTGACAACCGAGATCTTTCCAAAGGGACTATCTCAACTCCTCTCCATATATAAAAGGATACTACAATGAGAAGGAGTCACCACATGGTAGTCCATTAAATACACGGACTCGGCTCGGTGGACGCCCCCACCGACTCTCGCTAAAGGATCTGAGGCCAACATATTGCCATAAGCTCTAGATGCAAAACAAGTCACAACAAGAAAAGCAATTTTAGCGCATATCGCAGAACTCGATGAAACTCTTAACACATATATCCGAGGACTCCAACGGACAAGCGGCCGGAGAACTCAAGCAATTGTGGTTCTACACCCAAAGACAACTACTAGGGTATGTAATCCAAGTCTAGTGCTCAAGGCTAATCGGCTCGGGCAGATTCCCTAGCACCAATAATGATGACTGGTATTGCCTTCCTAGAAGAGCATGGCTACACTAACAGGGATGGTAGAAAGTTGTTGCAGAAAATGGAACATGAAGATGACTCCTATCAAGCCGATGTCAAGAAAAATAGTTCCTCAAGAGCATGTGAGCAAGAGCACCGGGTTGGGTGCTCTAAACAAAAGGAGGGGCGCCTTATGACCTTCGGAATGAGAGATGGACATCCCATCTATCCCTCAATATCAGGCCCGAGGTTCACATGGACCAACAAGGAATGTAGTAGAAACTCCTATCATTCCGATAGACAAAATGATTCCAACAGTACCACTGAAGGAGTATATACTAGGTGCAATAAAAGGCCATGAAGATCGGGAGTCACCTTCACACACCTACATAAAGCCCTACCCCTCCCGCATACACCAGCTGAAAATGCCTAAGAGCTATCAGTCACCCAAGTTCCAACACTTCAATGGCATTAAGAACCCCAAAAGGAATGCGTTCCAGTGGTACACTAACTTGGAGCCTGCCTCTATAGATAGTTGGGGTCAACTGGAAAGCATATTTTTCAATCTCTTCTTCAGTAGGAAGAGGATAGTTAGTACGATGGAGCTAATCGCTACCAAGTAAAGAAAAGAAGAGCTGCCATTGCATTTCATCAAGAGATGGAGAGAAGTTCCGAACTTGAAATGCAAAGATAGGCTCTCGTAGTCATCACCCATCAACATGTGTGTATTCAAGGCATTTGCGATTGACCTCGCAAGATATTATGTGAATATTTCCAAACCTTCGAGTAGCCGGGCAACGAGAGGTCACGCATGAAGCTCAAAGACGGCCGCAAGCAAAGAGGACGCCACTCGCTCCTCAGCAATTCTCTTATTCGAAGTACAACATGAGCCAAGGAAGCCAAAGGAAGCTTCTAAGCTCGAAAATAATGAAGCACATATTGTGACTTCTAAAACAACCAAGCTCTCCTTTAAAACCAAAAAGGTCGAAGGAAGACTTGACCTTGGAAAGAAGGAACGCCTCACACTTAAAGAGACACAAGAGAAGGAGTATCCATTCTCAGTCCACGCTCCCTCATGTTTGGTGAACTATTGAAAGCAAATCTCATAGAACTCCCTAGAGTCAAAAAAGACCTCGAGGAGGCAAACGGCACGGAGCCCAACTTCTCGCAAGTATCAGAGTCGGGCATCCATTGAAAAATGTTTCATATTCAAAGAGCGAGTAATGGATCTCGCAAAAAGGGGCAATTACATTGAAAGTTAAGACAGTCTCTACAACCACATAAATCTCACCATCACCCAAATTCTAATTAAAGTCAAGGTACCGCCGACTTTCAAAGGAGAGAAAGTCATCTGGGAAAGAATAAATACTACTCGACGATGAAGACTACGGTTAAGTAAGCTATGTACGTGTTGGAGTTGACGACACAACTCAACATCGTTGTAAGCATTATGGGTGACAAAATCGCTGAAAGTAGTCTCCGCACTTTCGCTTCTTTCTTACATTCACCGATGAAGACCTTCCTTCCACAAGAAGATGATACTCATAAAAAGCACTCTATGTGTTACATAAACGCAAAGTCGGATAAGTAGGAATACCGTAGATGGAGGATCAGCCGTAAATACTCTACCACTCCGCATATTAAAAGATGCTAGTCATCACCACTGAAGACTTACAATAATCCCGCATTATAATTCAAGGTTTTAACAAAGGCGAGGAGCGAACGCTCGGAAAAGTAAGTCTACACTTGGTGATAGGGGAATTGGAAACCACACCTGGTTCCATGTGATAGATGTCAAGGTCACATATAATATCTTATTAGGAAGACCTTGGATCCATAGCATAATACTATCCCTCACACTTCACCAAAGGTTTGGCATCGCGGAAAGATGGATAGAGAAAATAGTCAAAGCAGACGAAAATCCATTTTTAGTGGAGGAATCCCACTTTGCTGATGCCAATACTACAAGTAAAAGGGCAAGTCCCAGCCGGAGCAAGGCCCGAAGGCGCCCCAGTTGTCTCCAACATATCAAGCATCTACCTCAGCTTTACAAGAAGCTGATGAAGACTTAATTCAAGCATTCAAAGGCTTGACTCTACCTCTCACTCAACCCGAAAAGGTGGTGATGACACCCCTTAAAAGTTTTTTGACACCCAAGGAAGGACCCAAAATAGAGCATGGAACCATGGGTGGCTATGATCCTATTAAGGATAAAGCCATGGGACAACTACCTCCCGAGGTCACTAGCAACAAAATACATGGGTTAAATGATACCCAAAACATGATGAGGCAAAAAGGATGGTCTGTCAAGAACTCAACCACAGGGTTGGGGTATACATCAAAACCACCACTACGTGTTCTGATCAAGAGGGTGACAAACCACTACATAGCAGAGGTTGGAGAAAAGGCGCTCAGAAGAAACTAAAATGAAGGATCTAATTTCTCAGTATTCCTCAAAGTTGGGAGAAATTTCAACTCCTAAAAAAGAAAATCAAAAAAACCGGGCCTTCCCGAGATAGGGGGCAAAAGTAAAGGCCAACCCAACTCAAAAAAGATCCATCTTTTACTAGACTCTGGGAGATTTAATTCCTCATCTTTTAATAGACTCTGGGAGGAGGACGACCTCCCTGCACTTATAGGGGAACTACCGTGAGGAGTAAATCTCTACCTCATGTTTCAACATAGAAGAACAAGACGAAAGCACGCCTCGATGGGGGTACTCTTCGCAGCCTACACATCCTTGGGAAGCAAATGGAGAAAAGGTTTATGGTTGATCTCCCGTGTATATCAGTAACAAAAGATGTAGAAATGGGACGTGTGGTACGTGAATTCAAAGACGTATACTTTGAGCATGGATATTACCTAGATGAGGTAGAGGAATTAGAGGTTCAGCGCTACGTCCATGAACAAACCCTCAGGGAACACTCAGGTGATGGCGAGCCTAACCTGTCTAGACGAGTTCCCAAATAGTATCAAGATGATCCATTATACAGATACATCCACCTAACAAACAATGTGGAATGATCACAAGATCTCATATGGCGCCTAGCCATGAAAATTATCATGACCCTGCTGAAACTAAGGGGTTGAAATTTCAAGAGGAAGGCATACCAGATAGGCCACCTTCCTAGCTCAACAGGCACGTAAAGGCCCTCATCAATGGGAAATGATGAAGGCAAAATTCATATCTACCTTCCCATGCTTATGAATAAGTGAAGGACGTACAGACGTTTCTAATGTACGAAGCTGAGGATATGTCGTGACGCGAATGTTCCCTAGAAGAACTAGAGGAACTAGGGGTCCAACGCTATGTCTATAGACAAACCTTGTGGGACTACTCTACCTGGGACAAACCAAGTAGCATTCTAGACGAGTTCTTTCAAGCATGGGGATCAATCTCCGTTATACAAGCACGTTTCCATGAGAAGACGTTTCCCGGAACTTAATGTCCGCCAAGGCTAATGCCTATCCATCTAAGTCAACACACCCCTATCTTCATGAAAGTTGTTGATGTGTTTTGGCACATCAAGCCCACAAGAATATCGAACAAGGGTGAGATGCACATGCGGCCTAAAACCCCGAGGTTCAAAATATCCCTAAATAAACTCTAAAGTACCCTCCCGAGCACGAGGATAAACTCCTCATCACGCCTCCCGATCACGAGGATAACCGTCTACCTATTTTCATACGAGCCTAAACGATCAACCCCACTCTCGAATGGGAATATAAATTGTTCACCTCACAGATGAGAGGACGAATCATCCAAACCTCATAAGCATGAGGATAAACCGCTGCAATGCAGGTGTTGGAGAGAGAGCTTTTTGCTTTTCACAAAAGTGAATACCAAAAAGTGAATGAGCAATTTTCTTCATGAAGAAGAGGCCTATTTATAGGGTTCAAAATCCCTACTTTTTAGGCTTTTGTGAAGTGTTTAACAAAAACTCTTCCACCTCCTTTCCTACTCATTTTAGTTCAACAAAAGATGAGAAGTACCAGAATCTTCTACTATCCCCTTAAAATAAAGCGCACATAAAAAGCTAAATAGAATATTCAAATAATAATTTTACAAAATGAAAAATTTCTGAACCTTCTTCTTTCTCCCAATTTAACAAGGCACTTTCCAACAATTAGAATTTTGGCCCTCAATGTTCTTACATAGTTTTATTTTTAAACCCCTAAAGAAAATCAAATTATAAATCGCTGTAAGTGTGTGACCTCTTAGGCTCGATGAAAAGGCCATGTACTAAATAATTAGCTTAGCATTATGTATTAGCACATTGATTAGTAGCGGACCCAGTAAGCATATCATAACCAGTATCCCGATATCAAATACGCTATAATCGAACGATATACGAAATTAAACTTAAATGAGTTAATCGCTGTACAATTGAATTGTTCTTCAACGGACACTATTTTAAATATCTCATATTTCCAACATAAGGTGCCCAGAACGGTAATGAAAGTATTATAATGTGGCAGGGCAAAGGATTTACCCCATTGTGTTTCATATAGTTTAATAGGAGTACAGTGGCCTTTTCAGTATATCCTGCGAAACTATATTTTTGCATAATTTTTAGAGAGAAAGGTAATTTAGGATTTAATAATGTGAAAAGTAAAGAAATACAAAAATTATTCGAATATTTATATATGTTAGAGATTAGAGATATACTCCCTCCGTTTCTCATTCACTTTGACTTTTTAACTATTTAATAGTTAAACTTTTTATTCATAAATATTTTTATTTGTGTTGTATAATATTAGATGAAAAATATATCAATGGAAATAATTTGAAATGTATTTTTATTTTATATTTTTCATAAAAGATAAAATACAAACAAAAATATCTACGGTCAAAGTTCAACTATTAAAAGTCAAGATAATCTTAGAAATAAAGGAGATATATTATATAAAATAAAATAAGATATAAAATGTTTATTATTATAGGTATAGGTATAGATAGATAGATTGGTCCAATTTGAGTCTAAACAACTCAATATATATAATACTCAATAGCGACCTTAACCTAAGCTTTGCAGTAATAACTCGCTTCCTGCATTTTATTAAATTATATTTATCGGTCGTTGGTGGGACCTCGAGACGAGACAATAATTTCGAAATAGTATCGATATATCGAGACGAGTATGAGATGAGTAGTAATATATGCCTCGGGGAATAATACATTTGAAATCGGTTTCATTGAGATTTAAGTACGGAAAGTGGAGAAATTAACCGAAACCAAACGGGACTCGGTTGCCTCAAATATCCTGTCATGTTTCATCTTTCATCCAAAACAAGCCAATTCTTCCCATAGAGAGGGCCGAACCCCCCTAGCTCCTCCTTGGAAATTGAGTTTTTTCCATTTTTTCCAATTCTTTTGTGGCTCAAGACATTAAAAGTTATTCTTCATCTCTCCTCATCATTCTATACTAGCAAAGGTAAGAAAGTTTGAAGCTTTGTGATGTTTTCTTAAGTTTTTGAGATGTTGACTTTTTTGGTTTCTTTGAATTTGAAAGTTGTAAATTGTATGAAGTATCCTCTAGGCTGAAATTATGTGATTTGAGATTATAATTGATTTTAGGGGTTATTTAAATGTGTTGATTGGGTTAGTTGACTTTTAGGTTGAGATTTTTTCTAAATTTTTAAATTGTATTATGATGTTTGAGATATTAATATAGTTGTTTTTATATAAGTGGATGTTGGATGTTGATTGGAAGAGAATATTATGAGTTAGATTTTGTAAGGAGAAATATTTTCACCCTGAGTCATAAGCTGATAACTATAATTGTTGTAAGTTGGAGTAAAAATTATAAATAGGAACTTTCAAGTGGTTATATTGGGAGAGCAAATATGAGATAAAGTAAGTGCTAAGAAGGCTTATTACTAGTTGTATATTACAAGTAGTAATTATAATTTTGAATGTTTACAGGGCCGATCAAGATCACAAGTTGTGGATTGCGTGGGAGTTTATAAATGGTGTGAGTAGTTATTCATATATATATTTACTTGAATTATTGTGTGTGCTATGATATTATTTGTGTGATAACTCGAGACTTATATATGTGAATATTATTTACTGTGATTGATATTTGAGCATGATATTGTGGAATTTTAAGCGTTATCTTGTTTATTGGATGTTGAAGTTGAGCTATTGGGAGATGTTTAGTTGAACATAGATTTTGATGTTTGAGTCAAGTTTTGAGGTGTAGACTTTCCGGCTGATTTGACTTATTGATATTTAAGCCGTATCGTTAGACATCTGGCGGCTGAAGAATACTGCAAGAGCAGGAAATGACAGATAGGATCACTGTTGTTATTGCCTCACATTTACCGAAAAGTGTTGTTATTCACTACTAGAATACGCTGCAAAAAGAGACGGAAAACTACCCAAATTTGGAGTCGGGCCGGAGTCGGGGGAGTCGGGTTCTACTCTTGGCCCGAAAACTCAAACTGCTATATGGAGTCGGCTTTTGGAGACGTGGATAGAGTCGAAATTGAAAAATTAAAAAAATATATAAAAATAAAATAAAAATAGATCCCGACTATACCGCCTCCAAATGCCCCTAATTCTTCCGTCTCCATTTGTAAATAATTATAAATTAAAGTTGACCCGTCTCTATCCTGCCCATTCCTAAACGATCCAAACCCCTCCCCCATTCCTAATGACCACAAATCAGCCTCCTCCCCATCTGCAGATATCGATTTCTACCGCCAAAACGCCCGGCCACCCCACCACCACCGCAAGTCGGCCAGGCAACGCCCCCCCTCCTCTCATAGCTCCCGCCGCCCCCTCCCCACCACCAACGTACTATAAATCTCTCTAATAGCCTCCGGCCCATGTCACAAAACCCCCCATCACCCCTCCTTTACAATTGATTACAAAATTGATTATGTTTAATTTTAGTTTATTATTTGTATTTGATTATGTTTAATTTTTGTTATTATTTGATTATTTGATTATGTTTCTGATTATTTCATTATGTTTGATTATTTTAATAAGTTTTAATTTGATTATGTTTGATTATTTGATTATGTTTAATTTGATTATGTTCGAATTTTAAGTTTATTATTTTTATTTATTATTACGAATTTATTTATTTCTAATATTTCAAATAGTTGAATAATTGATAAATCGTAATCAGAGTAGTTGAATAGTGAAATAGTTATATTCGAGTAGTTATATTGGAGTAGTTAATTTTTTCGATTAGTTATATTCGAGTTTAATAGTTCAATAGTTGCCGTTTCAATAGTTGAATATTTGTCGTTTGAATTGTTGAATAGTTTGAATAGTTGAATTGTTGTCGTTTGAATAGTTGAATTGTTATTATTTGAATAGTTTATATTATGTTGAATATAGTTGAATATAATTGAATATTTGAATATTGTTGGAATAGTTTGAATAGTTGAATATTGTTTATATTATGTTGAATATAGTTATAGTTTATATTCGTTGAATAGTTGAATATAATTGAATAGTTGAATATTGTTGAATAGTTGAATATAGTTGAATATTGTTGAATAGTTGATTAGTCAAGCCATATTTGAATAGCGTATATTATGTTGAATATCGTTGAATATAGTTTAATATAATAAATATAGTGTAGCGTATAGTTGAATAGTTGAATTGTTGAATAGTTGATTAGTTGTCGCTTTGAATGGTTTGAAGAAGTTGGAAAGTGGCTGAATAGTTAATGGTTGATTAGTATAGCAAATTTATTAATGGTTGAATAGTATAGTTGATTGTTAATGTGGTTGAATAGTATAGTTAATTGTTAAATTGTTAATTAGTTAATTTGTATGGTTTAAATTGTTAATGAAATTGTTAATTAGTTAATGGTTGAACCCCATAGTCAAATTGTTAATGGTTTGAATCTCTAGTTAAATTAGTTAAATTGTTAATGGTTTAAACATTAGTTAATGAAATTGTTAGTAATCAGTTTTAAATTAGTTTAGTGAAATTGTTAATGGTATAGTTTAACTGTTAAAGAATTGGTAGTTAGTGAAATTGTGAATAGTTGTCCTTTGTTAGTTGTTAGTTGGGTTAGTTGTGAAAAGTTGTTCATTGTTATTTTGGTGAAATAGTCGTGGAATTGTTAGTTGTGAATAGTTTATATATGTTGTGAATAGTTGTGTTTCTACTTGTGAATAGTTGTTGTGAATAGGTGTTGTACTGTTAGTTGTGAATAGAGCTTAATTGTTAGTTGTAAATGGTTAAAATAGTTAAAATATTTCTAATATTTCTAATTTGATTGTACAGATGGCACGTGGTGGTAATAATAGGAAGGGGAAGGAGAAGATGGTAGAAACCGATGGGGCAGGCCGGCCTCCAAAAGGCTTCAGACCAGTTCAGATAGCGGAGCCGGGATGACCCGCCTGCCCCTCAGATAGGCAGAAGTCGGCCCCAAGCATTTACATCAGCCTATACACACGGGGGCCGGCAATGTTCATCGCCGACTAATGTATGTCGGGTTCGAGCCGTGCTCTACGCGGTCTTTTCCTACCGCTTCCGTGACTCACTGACGGGCGACGAAACCGCTTAAGTGTCTCGTAGATCTGACGGGGATGAGGCCACGGGATCGGATCGACGACCCGGCCGAAGACGCGCCGAGACGCCTGGCTGCATTTGTGAGGCTTGACCTGGCCCACGGATATCCCCCTGCGGCGTAAGTTGAATTAGAGATCCTGCCATACCTCGGGTGAAGTCCTCTTTACAATTGTCTAAATTAATTGAAATAGTTATTTTATTTATTTATGTAGAATAACTTGCTATTTCGGCTTTTTACTTTAGGCCATGCGGCGGCGCCCGATGCCAAGCCGTTCTTCCGCGCATGCATGATGCGTTCATCGTGTTCTCGCCCTGTACAGACGACGAGATTAGGACTACATCCGAGATCGCTCCGCAAGTAAGTCTTTTGCAATAATAAGAAGTTGTTTAAAATATTTTGAGTGAATTATAGTCTAATTAGATTTTGTTTTATTTGTTTTTTCAGGAGAGATATACGATAAAGAATGGGACGTATGAGCAGGCTCAACCGATATTCGAGCGAGACTGCCAGAAGAAGTGGAGAAACTTCTTGACGGCCATGAAGAGGAAGACTCTCTCGAGGGTACCGGATGGGGAGCCGGAGCTGATTATGCAGCAGCCGAAGCCAGCCTGGTGTACCTCCGCGTCCGATTGGGAGCAGTATCTCCGGCTTATTGGATCGCCCGACGAGCAGTCAGTTTTATTCTTTAGACAAAGCGAGTCGAATCGACGAGCTCGGGGGCGCGCCCAGGGCTGCATGGCCCAAAGATCCATTCGAGCAGTCACCTGTCAACGGGTTGGTTGAGGAGGTAAGAAATAAATATTTTTTAATTTTTGTTTTTATTTACTCAATTATTTGTGCGGAATTTCTACAACGTATTCCTTATTTGTATTTCAGAGAAGAAGATCGAAGCAGGGTTCACCACTGGGTATCCTGATGAAGATGAACAAGAAGAAGGACAAGGATACCTCGAGGAGATCGGGCTAAGCTTACGCAATCTCTAAGGGACATGGCATCAGGCGATATTAGTTTGTTCATTTTATATGTTTTTTGCTTATGGATTAGTGGTTGTGAAGAAGCTGTGGAATAATTGTTAGTAGCGTAATGAAGTTGTTATAGTTGTGAATAGCTATTATAGTTTGTGAATAGTTTATTATATTATTATAGTTGTTATAGTTTATTATAGTTGTTATAGTTTATATAGTTGTGAATAGTTGTTATAGTTGTGAATAGTTGTTATAGTTGTGAATAGTTTATATAGTTGTTATACTTGTTGTAAATAGTTGTTATAGTTTGTTATAGTTTATTATAGTTTATATAGTTGTTATAGTTTGTTTAGTTTGTTATAGTTTGTTTGTTTGAATTGTTTAGTTTATAAATATCGAGCCCTTATTATGAATGTGTTCAAAATACAGGAACAGTACAAGCAGAGCTTCCACGAGGCTTACGGGGAGGACAAAGATCCGTGCCAGTTTCCACTGGTGAAGGACTTGTGGACCTCCACGGACGCCGTCCAGGGTGGATTGGCTGGCGGGCGTGGTGCTCGTGCCGTGAGAGCTCCGCTAAGCTACGAGTTTGCCGGGTATGATCCAGCGAGCAAGACTCACCTCACCTCCGCACGGGGTGGTGTTGGGTTCGAGCTCAAAGTTGTGCGAGAGGAGGCAAACGAAAGAAAGAGGCAGGAAGAGGAGAGAAGCAGAGCCCTTGCCGAGGAGTTGGAAAATGTAAAGCTGGACAAGGAGGAGTTGAAGCTCAAGGTTGAAAATGAGGCTGATCACAGGCTGGCCGCCTATAAACAGTGAAGTTAGCAGCTAGGGCAGCCCAAAGGGATCTCAGACAAGGCATGCCGCCACGATCTACACATGGTAGCTCCTGACGGGCGAATCGGATTAGCACCATATGGAGGTGATGCACACTCCACCCCTTTCGCCCACGCCTACGAGCATCGGGCCGAGACCCGCATATGCCCTATCAATAATCGATTTCCCCACATCCTCAACCTCAAGATGAGCCGGCCGAAGATGATATGGGTGGATTAGATTGATACATTGTTTAGATTGTGTTATGTACATTTGAATTATTTGTGTTATGTACTTTATTAGTAATGGTTGTGTTATGTACTTTTAGTATTGTGTTATGTATTTTATTGAATTATTTGTTGTGTTTGTTTGTTTTATTGGTTATGTTTAGATGTTGCGCCGGGTTTTGGTTATGTTTTGGTGTTTCTTTTTGCGTTGGAACTACTATTTATTTGTCATCTGGTTTTTTCCGCAGTTCAATGAATCGGAGACGTATGGAGTCAAAGGCAGACGTGGTGTATGAAAAAATTACCCAGATGGAGACGGGAATGGCATGATGGAGACTAAGTTTAAGTAAAAAATTTACCTGGGGCTTTGAGACGGGAATGGAGACGGGGTGGAAGAAATGGAGACGGTATAGAGACGGTTTGGAGACAGGATATATTTAAAAAGTGCACTTTCACATTCTTAAAGTATTGTAACCCCATTCACATACGGTACTTGTATTTATTTAACAAAAAATCATTAATTTATATCGTAACACAATCATAATATATATCATTAATTTAAATCAATCATAACTAATAACATGTTATATATTGACGATATTATGTCGTAATTACAATCATAATCACATATACTACGATTAGATTACATGCAAGTATGATGTAGATTATAAGATCTTTGTTCTTCACTAATGACCCATCACACGTTAATATAGATGAGAGGTTGCAACTCTATACTTTACCTGTGATATGTCGGAAAACGAACATATCACAATATTGAATGTACATATCCACTAATTCAATATTATTTCTACAAATATCATATCTCCACTAATATTATTTGAAATATAACATTCCACTAACAATCGTGGAATCGAAATTGTAAAAACCATTAAATATTGAATAAAATGGAGTCGTGGATGGAGACGGGCCCCTGCTCTTATCCCGGCTCCTTTTTAACCCGCCTCTGCCATCAGTTCTCTGAGTTTAAGAGACGGGATCGAGACGGGGCCGCATAAACACCTCGACTCTTATCCCCGCTCCGCTTTGTATTAGTATAATATTTAAACCTTATTTAAATACCCCGACTTCATCCTTCCGCCTCCTTTGTATTAGTATAATATTTAAACATTATTGAAATACCCCCGACTCCATTCCGTCTCCTTTTGTATTAGTATAATATTTAAACATTATTTAAATAACCCGACTCCATCCCGTCTCCTTTTGTACTAGTATAATATTTAATCATTATTTAAATACCCCACTTATCCTGCCTCCTTTTTGTATTAGTAGGCTTATTTTAAACGTTATTTAAATACCCGACTCTATCCTGCCTCCTTTTGTATTAGTATATTATTTAAACATTATTTAAATACTCCGACTTATCCCTGCCTCCTTTTGTATTAAGATAATAAGTTTAAACATTATTTAACTACCCGACTTCATCCCGCCTCCATTTGTATTAGTGTAATATTTGAACGTTATTTAGTCATTCTCACTCTATCCCTGCCCCTTGTATTAGTATAATACTTAAACATTATTTAAATACCTCGAATTTCATCCCGTCTCCTTTTGTATTAGTATAATATTTAAACATTATTTAAATACCCCGACTCTATGCCGTCTCCTTTGTATTAGTATATAATATTTAAACCTTATTTACTGCTCCCGACCTATCCCGCCTCCTGGTATTAGTATAATATTTGACCATTATTTAAATACCCGACTCCATCCCGTCTATCCCATCACTAATTGCTCGCACACTTTAAAAATGTAACATTAGAAACACTATCATCTCACAAAAATAGTATCAAAAAACACCCCTCAACCTAGTAAAACGATCCTCCACCAAAAAAACCACCCCATCAAAAAAAAGACTATCATCCCACAAATTTAACGAAGATTTCCAATTGTTAGTGATATTCTATCAATCTCTACTAGTTATTAGGTTAAGGTATGTCATTACACTGCTAATTGTTTCTAATATTTATTAAACCAATTTAATTTCAATACATTTAGTTACAATGGCTCAAGCAAGATCGCTCTTGGATGTATATTAATCAAGCATCGGGTAGATAATAAAGGTTTGACGATGAATATATGAGTGGTGTGTATTGGAATTTATGGATGTTGCTAAAATCATTCTTTGGCCAATGATATTGCCGATAAGATGTCCGTGTCGGAGGGTGTCAAAATAGAAATTTGTTGGATGAAAGTGAAGTTGAGTTAATGGATTAGTAATGGTATTTTGTTGAGGGATATTCCACATGGGTCTATCATGGTGAGAATTTGTCCTCGATTTATTCTCCCGAGAATGTTGTTTATGACGGCGGTTACGTAATGCAAATGCTAATGTCGGGTTTCGTGGAGAATCAAGATATGCATATGGTTGAAGATGGTTTGAACTTTACGCATCGGTGAGACGACGCTTGAGTTTGGGGGATGCTTCACTCGGGTTGAGAACAACCAAAATGGAGGAGCAAAGCATACTACTTACTTGTTGAAGGCTGTAAACTGAAGCCAAGTATGTGGGATGGTTGCACCGAATTTACAAAGTTATTTTATTACACTAACGCTAGTTCAAGTCGAGTCTTCAAAATGTCGGTGAATGTTTTCGCCGGGTTTCATAATCAAGCCAGACGCCGAATAACGGGGAGAACATACCGATGATTTTTATGAGGCAAAAAGATTGTCGAGTCCTCTCGTTTGCCCAAAACGTAAAAAATACATGCTTGTGTCAATAATTGCATGTTTTACAAAGAGACCGAAATGCCGGACTCGCGCCATGCTTGTGGGGGAGAGTAGATACGCAGCCAAGAAGGATGGGACAACGAAGCGCATTGCGCCGAAAGGTTTTGCATACTTACCACTAGGTCCTGCCTTCAACGGGTTATATATGTCCGTGAAAACAAACAGATATGACATGCATCGCCGGACACAAATGGGAGTCCGGATGGATGACTCACCCGGTGGATGGTGCCGCTGCGTGGAAGCACCTTGACGCAACATATCCAAAGATTTTCAAGAGAGCCGAAATGTTCGGTGATCGGTTTGTAGTTCTCGATGGTTTTAGTCCGTTGGCAAGTTTAAGGCCAATATTATTCTTCTTGGCCAATGATCATCTGTGTATATAATTTACCACTATGATTGTGTATGAAGGAACCATATATGTTCTTATCTCTAATTATACCAGGCCAAAAATCCCGGAGAGATATTGATGTTTTCCTCAGACCTTGATTGATGAGTTGAAGGAGTTGTGGAATACGGTATCGAGACCTCGATGCATCGGGGAATCTAACAAAAATTTCAAATACGAGGGTTGCTGATGTGACTCATTAGCGATTTTCCCTATGGAATGTTATCCGGCCGAGCACACGGGAGGTTACCGTCCGTATTGTATGGAAAATACTCGAGCATTTCGACCAAGAGAAGGTCGAAACATTGTTGAGTCTCGACAAGCCACCGGCCCTTTCTTGCCGGTGGGACATCCTTTTAGAATGCAAAAAATGCCTTTGTAAAGGGACACACTTATCCGCACTTGCACCAGAGGTAACGACTTGATGGAGCTGATATATTTGCAGATGTGTGTGGGTTGGATCCTGATGTCTTCGGTAAAGGTCAATATTCGCACTTACGTATCAACGGGTATAATGTTCATCACAACTGGTGTAAGAAAAGTATATTTTGGGAGTTGAGTTATTGGCCGGCACAAAAAATCAGACACAACATCGACTTCATGCACACGGAGAAGAACAATGGTGAAAATTTATTACATACTGTAATGGATGTTCCCGGGAAGACGAAAGATAATGAACGGTCGAGGCTTGACATTCAGACTCATTGTTCGAGACCAGAGTTGCATATGCGGGATGTTGGTGGGAGGAAACATAAACCAAAAGCGACTTATACTTTGAACCCCGTGCAACAGAAAGATTTCAGGAAATGGTTGTCCCGTCTACAATTACCCGATGGATACGCTTCAAACATTGCAAGATGTGCAAGAAATGTGAAATCTTAGAAGCGGACTAAAAAAGTCAGCGATAAATTATTATTGTCCAACGGTTACTTCCTGTAGCACTCCGTCATCTCCTGCCCAATCCCATATGGGAAACAATCACAGAGTGGTGTTATTTCTTTCGCGATATGTCAGCAACAACTCTAAATGTGGAACGTGTGGAGTACCTTGGGCGTAATATTGTTGAGATAATTTGTAAGATGGAGAAGATATTCCCACCTTCGTTTTTTGATGTAATGGAACACCTACCGATACATTTGCCATATGAAGCTTTAAATGGAGGTCCCGTGCAGTATAGATGGATGTACCGAGTCGTGAGTTTTTCACTTTATTGTATCAAACTATTTTATATTTACTCATCTAACTAACCTTACAAATGTTTGCAGATATTTAGGGGGATTGAAGAAATTGGTAAGGCAAAAGGCACGTATTGAAGGGTCAATATGCGAGGCATATTTGGTCAAAGAGGTTTCAAACTTTTGTTCAATGTACTTCGAGGAAGGGATTGAAACCAACTTAAATCTAATTGCTGAGGCACGATGTACCGACCGGATGGATGACCCAACTCGCTTTGTCATTGCTCGCTTACCCGTGACGGGCACGCTTGTAGTGAAGCATAGATATTGGATGGAAGAACTATACAACACGTCATGTGTATTCTATGCAATACGCCCAAGTACATGAAACTTCCTTTCGTTAGGGTGTATATTTAGCATTTCAATTAATCAATTTTTTATATGATATAATACTTAACTAAACGCATAAACGCTTGTTTTTAGGATCTACCATGATTGGCTTCGATGAATTGAACTCGATGCTTACTGCACGCATGCAGAAATCGTGACGTTACCAATAATTTCGCCGAATGGTTTCAAAAGTATGTACGGAATAATATGGACACACACGGACACCGAGAATTTTTTCATTAGGTCCTCGCACTGCAAATCAAAAGCGTATAAAGGGTACTACGCATCAACGGGTACTATTTTGATATCGTGGCGATGGTAATAAAAGCACTTACAATAGCGGTGTTTGTGTCAAGGGTTCATGCTACCAAGATGATGATCATGTTGACTACTGTGGTGTCTTAGAGGAGATTTGGGAGTTGTCGTGACGGCTCGAAAGCTACTTAATCGCCGCCCTCTTCAAATGTTTTTGGCTCACACAAGCAAGTTGGATGCAAGTGGGATGCAAGTGCATCCGAAGAATGGAATGGTTCAAATCAAACACAAAAGCAGAGGTTCTAAAGATGACCCGTTTATCCTAGCATCCCAGGCACAACAAGTATACTATCTCCGTTATGTATCACGCAGTGAGATCGTAGGCGTGGTGCCTAAATGAAATCGAACGCGAGAAGTCGAACAGTCGATTGGACTCCTATGCAAAATGTGGATGTCTCCGCTTAGATACCGAAGATATCTTTCTTACAAGAACAACAACCTCCCCCCCTGCCTTTATTGATAATCAATGACGCTTGTCGTTGTTGAACCGGCGCTTTTTGTTGTTGTTGAAGAGGAGAACGATGTGGTATCCGACGTGAGATGGTTCGATTACGAGTCGACTATCCCTAACGCTGCTCATATTTTAATGCATGAGGAAGACAACTCCTCGGAAGACGACAATAATCAAATATTTTAAGTTCCAAGTGTTTCATATAGTAATTTGCAACTTATTAAACTCTTCATATTGAAATGCACAATGAGTGTAGTGGTGTATTTTGTATTTATTGCTTCTTGATATTGTGTTAAAAAACTGTGATATGTATTTATTGCTTCTTCATATTGTGTTTATGACAGGGAGTTTGGTTTGCAAAACTGTATTTTTTTTCTCAAGTAGACGCCTATGTAGTTGGGATGGAGACGGGGCTTGGAATAAATGTCTGCACTTTTTCCGCACGGAGACAAAAGGATGGAGACAGTATGACAAATGGAGATGGATGGAGACAAGCTAACTTCGCATTTCCCGCCTCCTACAAAATTGAGGGAAATTAAAAAGCCACTTTCAAATGGAGACGGTATGGCTTAATGGGATGGAGACAGGATTCCAGAATCTCATTCCCTATATATATCTCACATTATCATCATTCCAACCATTTTTTTTCCCCAAACCCACCACATAATATCATTTTTTTTATGTTATTAATTTCATTTCCATAATTTTATTGTCTACTAACATTAAATTTTATTTTATTTTGTAGGTCACTTTAAAGAGGTAATGATTAATACTTGAATTGAATTTTTTATTTCTCAGATGTAATTTATATTTGTTAATATATTTTAAATTTATATTTGTTACTTTTGTTGTGAAATATTTTTGCCAAGTTTCAAATAGGTAATTTGGTTTTTTTTTTTTTAATTTTAGGTTGAATGTTTGATGTTTTATATAAATTAATGTTTGATGTTTATATGAATAAACTGCTTAATACGTTTTGATATTTATATGAATGAATGTTTGACTTTTATATATGAATATGATGTTTAATATGTATTTGTTCTATGAATTGTTATATTTATATGTTTGAATCTTTGATGTTTTTATATTTGTTTGTATGAGTCGATGAATTGAATCTTTTGATATTTGTTTTTATGATTTGATGGGTTTTCAGGAACCGCGTCGCATCTTATTGCAAAGAATCGGGCCGCTTTTTTTAAAAAAAATGCGTAAGGGGTGTCGGATGGAGACGGGCTGGAGACGGGAGTTTGAATTTTTGCATCGGTCTTCCAATGATGGAGTCGGGTAGGAGTCGGATTACATTTACAGGGAATGGAGTCGGTCGTGAGTCGGTTCTATGTGGAGTCGGGTTTGCCGTCGGGAACATGGAGACGGTTTGCAGTCGGGAATATGGAGACGGTTTGGAGTCGGGAATATGGAGACGGTTTGGACGGGTTAACATGGAGACGGGTTTGGGAGTCGGGGAACATGGAGACGGTTTGGAGTCGGGTAACATGGAGACGGCTTGAGTCGGGTAACATGGAGACGGCTCGAGTCGGGGATCATGGAGACGGTATGGAGTCGGGATCATGGAGACGGTTTGGAGACGGGTTGTGTGGAGACGGTTTGGAGTCGGTTGAAGCCCGAAAAATATGCGGGCTTGGTTTTGAGTCGGAATGGAGACGGGTAGTGATTTAGAGACGATAAAGGAGTCGGTAGGGTCTCTCGACCCATCCCGTCTCCAATTGACAAATAGAGACGGTTTGGAGACGGGATCGGGCGTCTCTTTTGCCCAGATTTCTAGAGAGTGATTGCCCCCGCATTTCCTGTGATTGAAAGTGTGTTGTTATTGCCTCTGCATTTCGACATTGAGTGTGTTGTTATTGCCTTTGTACGACAAGACGAGTGTGTTGTTCTCCTCAAGCAGCCGAGGCTGTTTATATGCATTAGTGGTAGAAAGTCGGATATGTTTGAGTTGGTTGAGTTGTATATTGTGATGTTGGTCGCTTTTGAGGTAGAGCAGTTGAGAAATTTGGAGATGGATGATTGATAGTTCTAATCGGTGGTATCTACTTGGACTTTCATGGTTATAGTTTCCATGTGGATTGTATGATTTCTATCTTTGGTTGATTCTCAATGAGACATGCTTGAACTACGATATGTTGTTCCATGGGGGAATGTATGATTTTTACCTTGAGATTGATTTCCTTATTGAGACCTTAGATTGTATTATGTTATAGCATGTATAAGAATTTCCTTGAAATCATAAGTTATGGCCTTGATATGTATCTTTCTTTTTATTCTTGGAGGTTTATCTTGGATATATATGACTCCTAGCTATATTTTACCATTTCGTTGTTTGTGGACTAAGTTCCACCCCTGTGATAAGTATTCACTAAGCTTCGCAGCTTACACCCTATTCGTCTTGGGCGGCATGATTTTTCGTGTCAGGTTGACAGGTGGCGACTTTGACATCTTCGTCTTGTTTGTGCGATCGTGGTTTGGAGCTTAGGTGAGCGACGGGTGGGAGATGATCCTCACAGTCTTGTCTAGTTGTTGTAGTTGTTGTTTCTGTTTTAGTCATGTTGTATTGGATTTCAGACTGAGTTGATTTTATTTCACGTATTTTGGCAAACTGATGTAAAGTATTTTGGGGAGTTTATGTTTTATGGATTGACTTGTGTGATTAAGGTTAAAGTTTGAAAGAGAGGTCTTAGAGAGTGACATGTAGTAAAATTTAGAAAACTTCTTCCGAATAAATTGTTGTTTTATGTCGATGGCTTAATAATCTGGTGGGATCTGACCCAAACTTCCACAAGCAGGTATTCTTTAACTGTTCTTAGTTAGGAATTTCTGTATTCGTTATTTATAATACTCAATATTTTTATTCGTAATTTGTAATATTATATAATCGTACTCTTCATGGTTAATTTACAAATAAAAAAAATTGTTGTTTTGCGACATGACAAGTGGGTCTAGGACATGTAATAACAGGGTACCATTAAATGTTATGCAAATACCTCGTCTCAATTTAAAAAAAAATTAAATTCAATTGTTAAAATTACATCAATACTCCCTCCAATCCATTTTAATTGTCGTTTGACTTTTTTGAAATTAAACTTTGACCATCAATTATTAATTATTTCTTATTCTAAAAATATAAAATTTATATAATTGGATTGCCTTTAAAATACTTTCATAATATTAATTTTTAATTTTTTTAATAATATAATTAAAGAGTAATTGAAGATCAAATATTTACCTCGATATGTCAGAAAGTTAATTAAAATGGACTGGAGTAAGTATTTTTTTGTATATTTAACTTGTCTCGGGCATAATTATGCACCACTTGGATCGCAAACAAGTGAGTTTTTCCTGTCTCACTGTTTTTTAATTTGTTTTTTAATTTATTCAATATGAACAATTCGATTTAGAAATTATCTTTGATTCAACAATGTTCGAAAGAACACACAAATCATGGTTCAATTCTATTCAGACTGAACCCCGAGTCGTATGATATAAATTTTCATTATAAAATAAGAACATAGAATAAATAATGGAATAAAAAAACGTCTCAATGTCAATCCTATCATAATCGTGTTATCCTAAACTAAAAAATTTAAATAATTTACATTATTTTACAGTCCTATATCATCCTATGCATGGCTAGGACTTGGGAGATAAAAGATGGAGAATAAATTCTAATTTAAATCCCCATCTTCCTCATTTACTGCTATCCGTTCCCACCTCTATAATGATTTTCGCACTCAGTCTTGCATTGCATGCCTTTAGTACGAGTAACTTCTGAGCCATACATTTTCTATATATATTCATCATTCTCTCATCATCTCATATGACATTGAACAATTCAAATAATAAAAACTTCTTACTATACATAAGAAAGGTTGAAACAATTAAACTAGTTGTAGAATTTATCAACATGGAGTTTGAGAAGCAAGAGGATGCTATATTTTCACCTGCAAGTCCCGGTGCACAATATCTGAATAGCTCTGCATTATCACTAATGGTTGTAGCTGTTATGGAATCAGAAGTCCCCATTGATGAATCACTGATCGTCCCACATTTGAAGGATGTGATTATGCCCCTCAATCCTCGCTTTTCTTCTATCATGGTAACATTATAATTGGTGAAAGACTTAATTAATTGTCAATCTCTATAAATGTGATCCATTTACGATTTGGTTCAAATTATTTGTTATTGTGTTGTATATTTAGGCTTGGCTTGTTTTTATTTTTTTCATCAATTAATTGATTATATTAAATGAATATTATAGTCACATTGCAGACCATATTCATTTCGCATAATTAATCAATAAAAATAATCCAAAACAAGCTAAGACAGTTTCTAAAAAAGTCCACATAATGTTACAATATGGTCATCAGATATGTTAGAATAACAACCGTACTTTGCATGGAGAGAAATAGATGGAAGAAAATTAAAAAAACTAGATACCATTCAATTTACAAGAATTGTAGCTAGTGATATTATTAATGGCATTTCATGCGATATTCGGAGAATGTTACACTATAAATAAGTATGCATGTTATGAATATAGATATAGAGACAAGATATAATTATTTATATTCTAATAAGCTCTCCATAGAGAGATTTGAGCAGCAGCTCATGCATGTAATATACAATTTATGTAATACATATTAATATAATTAAATAGATCATTATTATTCAGTATACATATAAATATTTATTATATAAATCCATCACGTTTCCAACAAAATAGACGGAATCGTGAACTATTCATGTGACCCGTGTAAATCACTTAGAGAGCTTAGACGGAATAAATAAATTCATGGTTCCTTCAATTTAGGGATCGAATTGCATAATTCAACACTGTCATTAACTAGGACCAAATCGCAACTATATTTTACTTAGTTGGACCAAATTGACTATTAATTCTCGTTAAACTTTGCGTTATATATGTCATATCATACCCGAGTTAGTAGTATCACCTTTCCACGGGCGTTGGGTGGGCAGATCCAACTGAATCTTTGGTTGGCCTGATTTCTTAGATATTCAATTTGATCAGTTGAAGTATATATCCTAAATATATGGCTTATTTTCCTTGTTAGCCCCGTGATTATTTGAGCTAGTTACTAAATTTTTTTCCCCTAACGCATTGCACTTTACCCTCAGCCCTCTACAACATAATTAGAAATCCACATGTATATGTTGGAGACTTATTGTTCGTTTTTTATGTTTGATTTCATTGAGACTTAGCTTATATTAGAAATTTCAACTAAACAGGTTGTAGGAGAAGATGGATTGAGGAAATGGAAGCAAGTTGATGTGGAATTTGAAGATCATATCATAATCCCGAAATTACCAACAGAAAAATCCATTGAATTTTGGGATAAGTATGTGACGGGGTATATTTCAAATATATCAATGGAGCCATTATCACAAAACAGGCCACTTTGGGAAGTTCATTTAGTTAAACAAACAACAAGCTATGCAGCTGGTACAATAATATTCAAACTTCATCATGCACTTGGAGATGGTTACACATTAATGGGAGTTGTTCTATCTGGTCTACAAAGAGTTGATAATCCTATCCTTCCCTTAACATTCCCTTCTCGTGAAACAAAGCCACTAAATGGGCCAAATACACATAATTTCCTTAGAAATACCCCTAGGTATATCAAAAGGTTTATGTACACATTATCAGATTTTGGGTGGGGAGTTTTGAGAAGCAAATTGATGGAAGATGATCTAACACCTATTCGATCTGGCGATGATGGAGTCGAGTTTCGACCTAGAGTTGTCAATACTATGTCCTTTCCTCTCGACTCTATCAAACAAATAAAAGATAAGCTCAATGTGGTAAGTTCATAACTCTTACTTTAATGGACAATTAATACATACTTTCAATTCTCATGCATATTAATTAGTATTGTTCCATATTTCACTTATTATGAATTATTCTTGAATGACTCCATATTATAATGAGGTAATTATGGGTTAAATATCTACCATATTGAGTTATCGATTAGTGTTACAGTCGATGACACACTAATAGTCATAGTACAATTTTAATTTTAGTTTTCGTCCACCAACTTACATGTACGAATAGTTGTGTGCCTACGTTCCATGAATGAGATAAGGTGATGATCTTAACGCGACAGTTACATATAGCTACTAGGTATAATGATCTGTCAAAAATTAGAGAGGGCATGTTACCATGAATGCATACAGCATATCCTTGTTACAGCATTGGTTAATCATTTCATTAATTTTCTTTAGACGATAAATGATGTGATTACTGGAATAATTATGATGGGAACTCGAATGTACATGCAAGACGAAGAAAAAGAATCAAGCTATGCAAATAGTACTGCACTTGTGTTGCTCAACACCAGAACTGTGGGAGGTTACAAGTCAGTTAGTGATATGCTTAAGCCTAAAACAAATACCCCTTGGGGCAACCATTTTGCATTCTTGCATATACCATTGCCAGAGTTCACTAATTCAGAGTGGTCAAATCCCCTCAATTTCGTAATTAAAGCACATCAAATTATCAAGAAAAAGAGAGATTCAGCTTCTGTTTTACTCACTGGTAAATTCTTAGATGCTCTCAGAAGACTCCGAGGCCCTGAGGTATGTCTTTTCTTTCGATTCTTCAATATAATAATCAAAACATAATTTAATGATGTTTCAGAATTACTTTGTACTATGTTTTCTGTTTTTAGTAATAGGCTTGTCAAGGTTAAGATCGTGCCCAGGCCAATTATGTTTTCCCCCAGAAGCAACCCAACCAATTCAATGCATACATGGACAAGAGTCAATAATACATAAACAAACTAAATATATATATGATAAATTGCGGATATGGTCCCAATAAGAATGGTCAAGTTGCACTTTGATCCCAAAAAGTTACATTATAGCACATTTGATCATTGACAGTATACATACGAGTGCACTTTGGTCTCACTATCTTACAAATATTGCATATTTTCGTCCTTATTTTAGACGTTAAAATCAGGAACGAATGTGCAATGATATTGACCACTTTTAAGAACTATATTGCCACATTTATATCACTTTCAGAGACCAAATATATTATAGTGTCACTTTATGATATCAAAATGCAACTTGAACACCTTACAAGTATCATATATGCAATTAACATGTTAATTCATGTTGTTGTATGTACATTGAATATAATGTTAATTGTTATGCCGTATGGAATAGGCAACAGCAGAATACATTCATAGCACCTTAAAGAACTCAAGCATGGCCATCTCCAACATGATTGGACCTCTTGATCAAATGGCCTTAGCTGGCCATCCAATTAAAGGGTTGTACTTTTTTGTTGCTGGTGCCCCCCAGGTATTTCGATTTTTTATAATTTAAAATAAATGAGATCTTTGAATAATCATTTAAAAATAATAATTTTTAATCTTGAAATAATCTTATTCAACTAAAAATATTTTGTTATATAGTACCAAGGTGGGGTGTTGTGGAGGAAGGAAAGAGTCATTAACGATGTAAACCGGATTATTTTTCGGATAAAAATAATTGAACAAGTAGTGAAAAATCATGTTCATCCTATTTTATAAGGACGGTCTTTGTTCAAAAGATTGTCAATCTATTTTTTAAATAGTAATTTTATTCAGTTGTTATCATGCTTGTATTAAGGAAATTATAACATTAAATACTGAGAACTAAGCACTTACGGCGTAGTTATATGTCAACTTAATATTATTGAAATCTATGAAATCCCAATCGCTTGTCCAGATCAAATTACTTTTCCTTCGATTAAACACTCAATTTACTTTAAATACTTAATTGCTCAAGTACTAATAATAACAACTACAAATATAATATATACCTAATTCGTCTATTTGCATCAATTTAATTTGATTTTACTACTTGTTTGCAGAGTCTATCTGTATTGATAATGAGCTACATGGGATATCTAAGGGTTGCAATTTCAGTGGAGAAAGATTTCATTGACCCTAACAAGTTCAAATTGTGCATGAACAAGGCTTTCCAAATGATATATAGAGAAGCTGTTGGTACTTCTCCATTGACCAAATCAATATAGTACAAGTGAACGATATTCATTTATATGTTCAATAAATAAGGATCCCACTTATATATAGGTGTACCATCTTTCAAAATTCTACATGGATATCTTTCTTGTTTCCTCCCTTATCAAGCTAAGTAGTTTAAAGTACTATGCTTAATTTTTAATAATAACTGACCATAAATATTTTGTCATATTGTATAATATTTGGATGAAAAATATATTAATTTAAAAATTTTAAATATATTTTTTATCGATATATTTTTCATAAATATTATAAACACAAAAAATATCTACGGCTGTATTCAACTATTAAAAATCAAAAATTAAAAATGGACGATTTTTTAGGAACAGAGAGAATATTATGTGACTATACATACAAAGATTTGGCATGTGAGACTCTATAAGGGGCATTATTCAACGGTTTTAGGGAGCTAACAGAGAAAATACGAGAATAACAAATGACTTTGTAAATGAAAAGTAACAATCGATTCATCAATGGATCAACTCTTGTATGAATACAATATTTTTAAAATTAATTCACCATCTTTCCGTAGGTGCCTATAAATTTAGAGGGAGTTCGCTTCCAAAATAAAATTATCTACAAGTAAGCCCTTACGAGCACTGTAAGGCTCACAAACGAATTTACAATATGAGAAATATTACCAAAACTAAAATTATGTATCTACCCCAGATAACAAGGTGACAAACAAATTACAATTCCCTAAGACCAACAACTAATGAAGGCAAAATAATCAAGAAAAACACATACAGAATCTGGCTCAACGCCAAAGAAGACTCACGCCCTGGGGGCGCTTTGTCTAGCTTGGGCGATTCCAATACGATCAACAATTACAAATAGTCTTACTCGAATGCTCTCATTTTCTTCGCCTATTCTACTCCAATCCTAACGTAGAGTGCTCAAAGCCTCCTCGACTATAACATCCCTATCCTTCACTACACACTACTATCCTTAAGATGTATCAACCACGCGATCTTTCACTAAAATAAAGATCAAGAATCCAAAGGCCACGCATAGCCAGGCCAATACTAAAGCGAGCTATATAAATAACTGCATATTCAAATTTACACAATGTGTCACTCTCATAAAGTCAGATGTTTCAATACAATATGCAGTCTCTCTTATTTCGCTTCACTTTCAATCGCTCCGCATTAGCCCTTATATAAGGTAAGACATCCAACGTTTATAGAAAATATTACTATAAACTTAAAACTTCCATAGATATTCAATGAATCGGTCCTTCTTTCATTCTTTATTTTTATACTTGTAAATCTTGCTTCTGATCGTCAAGTAATGTCTTTTTGCTTAATAGAATCGTATCTTCCAAGATCTTATTCAAATAAGGCAACAATATTCACCCTATGAGTACACGTGACTCGATCTCCCACATCTGGAAAGACTATAAGCACTATTTATTTGTCTTATCCATATATGACATATGTATATGAGTTATTTCCTCGTACTCAAATAGCTTAAAGGTTCATAAGACTCTTAGTATCATTAGTTCAACTATTTCAAGCAAAGCTTGTAATCGTTTTTCCATTATAGAGAAATTTCAAGTGGTCAGTTCGTGGATTGGGCCCTTAAACATTGTTGTGATACCACATTAAAATTCGTGTTTCTTTATTTTCTATACTTACATAATTTTTGTCTGATCGCATCCTGCTATAACAACCAAGATCGAGTTTGGCTCCAAATCCGCTACATGAGCGCGAAGGTATTAAAATTGACAGTTCACTGGCAAATGTCACCGGAAAATCGCGTGCATGCTATTGAAACGAGAGGGGCTCTGCTCCTCTAACGGAAAACCCACCGCCATCGCTATCAATAACATGGCTCGTAGAGTAGCGCACACTAGACGCTGATTTCGCTTTGACGACGAGGTTATCACGCAGGTTTCGAGGAGATACCGCGTCGTGATATGGCTCAAGCTTAAGAGTATGTATATGACGAAGAAGCCGACGAATAAGCCGCTGGCTGAAGCAACGCTTTGTTTAGCTAACAATGCAGAGTACATCTCTAAAAACTGATCATCTTACCAAGATATCATCGATTTCCAGCAATATATATATTAAGATTGAGAACGAGGATGTCGCTTGATTTTGTTAGCCTTTGCCTATGTCATAGAGATTTTAGGAGTCTATGACAAATGGTGTACTTTGTCTGGAAGAAGTTGGTGATTCCGCTTCCTCCATAATGTGTGGATTTATGATAGTTGTAGTAATGTTCAAGTACTACACGGACGTCAGCGCAGACTAGTTGCTAACACTAATGGTGATAAATCGGTGAGCAGGTTCAACAAAGCCTGTGGGTTCGAGAAAATGATCAGCAATTTCAGAGAATAGGACACCGGAAACGTGATTGCCCCAAGTCGAGAAATCTAATAAAGGTAAAAGGAGCTCGAGTGGTACCGTCGCCTACTGTCGACGATGATATGCATTTCAAGAGGACATATACTGACAAGCGAAAGTCAAATAACATCCCACACCCATGCGTGGCTCTAGATCTCCAGACAAGCACTACAAGTGTCTCAGAAAGGAGTGATCTTTACATGAGTAGATGGTTGTGTGTTTCATGGTTAAGTGTTTTCTGTCTATAAGATGGTTGTGATCACTCGGCAGAGGCAGTGACAGATGATGGTGGAGGTCGCATATCGGTAGCAAAAGTTATACATTTGTTTCACTTGACGAGGAATATGTTATCTTCGAAGTCAAGCTTTGACAAAGATGAAAGTTTCAGCTTTTGAGTAGCCAAGGGAGGTCGTTGTCTATTTATAGGTTCGATGTATTTCCGAAGTGGAAGGCGTGGAACTTTGTATTGGATACAATGATGCTTTGTATTTTCTGGTTAGCTTTGTGTGGATGCTGGGAAATAAGCTGGTTAGATTCACTGAGTCGTGAGCGAAATGAGGAGGGCACTTCTGGCCCACTTTTAGCGTGCGATTTTAGTGGGCCTCAAGGGAGCCATGGAACATCACGGGAGTAGCTCGAGATGTCTTTTAGAGAGTTACGGCTGAGGTACTCTTTAATACGGTACGACTCATGAGGATGAATAAAGTAATTGTCAAGCTGGGTTGCACGGTGTCTCGATTCTCACGGGTCATTTGTTGCTTGGAGTAGCTGCCTGGTGAGGGTGGATGCATCGATGTTCGCCTCAAGATTGATGTATATGTGCATGCTTTTGGTATTCACTAGTTCCACCTCTGGCTCCTGCTGTGGTGTTACGTGATTAGCCTTTGACATCGACATACGGTGAAGTTAGAAATTCAAGAAGAGCAAGATTCAACGACGTTGACTTCAAGCCATTTGGTTTGTTTTACGCCCACAGTGGGCAACAGGCAAAAGTGGAGGTGCAGCCAAGATTGTCTGCCTCTTTCTGGTATTTATTTGGACACATTCTGTCACATTGGGTAATACCTTTTGGCTCATCCGTACATTCCTGCACATCAGGCCATCTTTGTACATCGCATCGATTTGGTACATCCGTTCACTATCTAAGGTCTGGTACTTCTGCAACTGCACTGGGAAGTTTTTCTGCTATCTCTAAAGATTCGTTTCAAGCAGATTGGTTAACGCTATCTGCATCTCCACATCAGAGGACTATAAGAATGATTTTGTATTATCTCATATATATGACATATGTATATAGTTTATTTCCCATTTCAAATACCTTAAAGCTTCAGAGACTCTTAGTAGCATTAGTTCAACTATTTCAATTAAAGCTTGTAACTGCTTTCCTATTATAGTGAAATTTGCGTGGCTTGTGAGCCTCGAGAATTAGTCCTAACAATGTTGTGATACCACGAAAATCTAGATGTCTTTTATTTTCCAGACTTTACAATTTCTTGTCTAGACGATCCGTTATAACAAGAGGCTTAGACATACTCAAGTATTTGATTACCTGCCTAGTTGACTCTTCATATAGCAGTTCATCTCTAGTCTCGCCTCCAACGAGTGGACAATGACTTATAGTTGTCAACATGAATTAACCCACCTCTATATATCCAACATCCCCCACTTGAAAAATATTTGAAACACGAAAGCGAGGCACGAGCAACGACAAATGGCTGTATCGATAAGAGCGTGGGCACCCTCAAACTTGGCTCTTGTGTACACATATATTATTTACGCCACCAACAAAATAGTGTATAACTCGATGTCTTTTGAACTACTTTGCTATTATGTAAACGGCGACATACTTCACACAAGTACCCATCAAACTCCTTCTAATTGTTGAGTCTAATGTACATGAACTACCTCAAGAAATGCCCTTCAATATTTCTACGGCCTCACTTTAGCTTTCTCCACATGTGACTTCATATATCGTGCAAACCCGATTACTCCTTTTCATCCAGAGAGTCAATAAAGCTTATATTTACCTTATCCCTCGGTATCATTTTTTTATCCTAAGAATGGGTGAGGTTAACCCTTACAAAGGATCACGAAGGTCAAGACTCTGCCTGTCCTTTGAACCTAGATCTTAGAATCTTCATCAACTAGTAGATTTCCTATGTACAACTATTGCTTCTAGGCTTTCAACCATTCCTTTGATGATTTCTCAATAATCTATTTATCTAACCCTTTGCAATGGATCCCAATGTTGTCTTTTGATTTTATGTAATCAATCATGATAAATCCTCGAGCAATTGTTGTTCAGGCTATGTCGTCAAGTATATATATCTTGACTTATCATTATACATATGACAGAGCCCCAATCATTGATAATCAAGGTGTTGTATGCCAAATGGAGGCACTATCTTCCCACTTTGAATATCCTCTAAGAACGTTTAATCCATTCTTTTGCTTCTTCTCCACATTTATCTAAGTATGAACTGCATTTCATTATGGATTTGGGAATATATGTTTTGGAGTGATTTCAAGAGATAGTTGCAATAACGATAGGTGAATGATCACTGTAGACTTGAGTCTCTTCATATCTAATATCCGCCGCATCACTATACCCCTTCAACATAGCGCTCAATTAACACTGCATCATCTCCGAGTTCTAGTTATTTGAACTCCTAAATGATCAATTTGTCCCAAGTCCTCATGTCAAACTTAGAGTTTAACATGTCTTTGGTTAACTGGATCATCTATTGGTTATTACCAACAATGAACATGTCATCTACATACATGCACAAAGATAACATATCCATGTTTTGCTGATTTGATATAAACACTACACGTGTCATTGCATTTAAATCCACTAGAAAGTACTACCTTATCAAATTTTTCATGCCATCGTTTTGGTGTTTTCTTTAACTATATAAGGATTTAACCAAAGATACTTTTCCTTCTTCTAGAACTACAAACCCCTTAGGTTGTTCCATCGAGATTTTCTCTTCACCTCCATTTAGAAATGTTATTTTTCACATCCATTCGATGCACGTTTAAATTCAATGCCGCTAATTTCTAAGATGTTTTCATGGATGTAATCCCTATGACGTAAGAATAAGTGTCAAAAGCACTAGTCCTTCTTCGTTCATCTCACAACGACTAGTCTACCTTATAGTTATAAATAGTCCTATCGCCTTTCTCTTCCTTTTTAAATATCCATTTTAGCTTTAGAGGTTTACATCCAAGTGAAGATGATCCACTAGCTCCCAAGTGTGATTCTGCAAGATAGAATCAACCTCACTTACATAGCCTCTTTTCAAAATGGACCTCAGAAATTTTGGCTCGTGGTAAAGATGCTGTTCACTTTCCAACACGAAAGTAATTTAATTTGGACCATAAGTTTTCTCAAACCGTGTCCCGTCATACGATTTAGGTTTTTCTTCCTCAACTTCTTTATTAAGACTATCTCATTCATAGTCTTATTTTCAACACTATCTTTCACTTTTACGTGCTTTCGACGAGGACGCCTCCATTACATTTCAAAAGAAAGACATGTTCAAAGAATATGGCATTCCTTGATTCTAAAATAGTGTTCTCGTGGCCCTTGCGCTTTTAACTTATGCACCAGAAATATGTATGCATTACTATTATGTGCATAACCAATAAAATTGCATCCACCGTCTTTATGTCCTATCCTCACTTTCTCTTAGGGGGACGGAACTAAGACCAGCCAAAGACCCCCCACACTCGAAAAGTGTCAGTAGGTAGTTTCTATCCCAAACATCTCAAACGGTATTTTGCCCTAAATCTTGCATGGGAATCTTTGTTCAACAACTAATTTGTCACAAAATTATGGTCACCACATGTTCTCGGGAGGTAGGCCGAACTTAACAATAAACATTCATCATTTCTTTTCCACCCATTCAACCGAGGCGACATATGGTAAGAATTATCCAAAATACTTCATTTTGCATTTAAGTTTCAAAAGGTGTAACGTATTCACCTACTCTATCACTTCATACTACTTTTTATTCTCTTTCAAGTTGATTCTCAACTTCTTTCCTTGCAAAGAGAAAATTTATCTATTGATTCATTCATTTTCATCATATATACATAGCAAAATTTGGTGAATCATCTATAAAGGTGATAAAATACTCATTTTTCACCCCTAGATTGTATTAAAGCTCATGTCACAAAACATCACTATGAATCAGCTCAAGATTTGTTGTTCATAACCACGCTTGGAAACGAGACCTTGTTAATTTTTGTTCAATACATGTTTCAAGACTTGTACTTTTATCAATTCGAACTTTAGTATTGTGATCCACTTTTATCATCCTCATCGAAATAAAATACACACGACCCAACCTACTATGCCACAGCAAGAGATTCAATCAAGTAAGCTTCTCAAACTGATAGATGTCTTATTCATATTTTCATGACCATTACATTTATCTTGAAAAGACCATCAACGACATAGTCTTTTCAACAAACATACTGTATTTAGACACAATCTATCGACGGATAACATCAAATCATGCTTATTCAAGAAAGAACCGCACATCAAGTTTTCCTTAGCTCAAGAATAAATGTGACATTATTCGAGGACTTGTTTCCCGAAGTCATTTCTCGACAACACTTCCTTTTTATCCTCAATCGTTGATTAAGATAACTTGCCATGTACATTTTTTCTCCACTTTCAAGCGGTTTCGAAGTAGTAAAATAATCCTGACTGAGCATTACATGCCTAGTACACTGCTTGCTCCATTCACTATTCTTATAGGTCGTCCCTTGACAAAATTTACCTTCAAACTACTGGACGATGTGTTCTACCTCAATCCATGTCTTTGGTTATGCTTTGTAATAACCCTGCTCGTACTAATATTATTGAAATAGTATACTAGTTACTGGTGGAGTATTTCAAGGAGAACTAAAAATTTCTCAAGTTGAATAGCTTGAAAATACAATCGGGTAGTATTTCGTTTTGAGAGAATTTAAAGTTGTAATCGAATGAAATGATATTTGGGTGGTAATATAATTTGGTATAGAATGTTGATGTTTGAAAGTTGGTTGTCGCATAAGTTAAAAAAAGAAGCATCGATTGAATGTGCATCTAAGCTTACTAGGAGTTTAATGGCCAACCCATTAACCCATAACCAACCCAAAGTCTGCCATGATGCTTTGTAACAATTCATTTACTGCTTTTAAATGAAGTCAAACCAAGTGTTCAACAAATAGTAATCAGAATTATTAAGATGGGAACTCAATGATAATATTAGCGCTGCATTGCTAAATTCATGCATAACCGATATAATAATCATAATAGTCAATTATATTATTATACCTGGCTTAATATTATCCAGCCTAAAAGGTCACACACATACAATGACATTGAAGTTATATTCCATGAATGAATAAATCAAGATTGTTAATTGGGAGTCGATTGAATCAACGAGATATCTAATCGAGTTTTACATTGATAATGTAAAACAATTGAACAAAGCGAATCAATTAATCGCTATTTCAATGACTAAGCTGATTTGTGGAAACGTATTAGTAACTTGTTAGTTACTTATTCATTTAGTAATGTTGTTAACGCTAACCAGTTAAGATTTATATCAAACGGCCGTTATTCGGCCAAAACTAAAATGTAATTATATAAGGAAAAGATGAGGTTTTTCATTTCATCTTCTTCCTAAGAGTTCGCCACCCCTCGCCTCATCTCTAGCATTTTGAGTGAAGTTTTTTACTCATGTTGTCCACTGCCGTAAGATTTAGCAAGTCCAATCACGAGATCTAACCGCTCAGTGGACTAACTGAGGCATTGTATTGATGCTCATTAGAATTCAAAGTGAGGCTTTAAAGATTAGCTGATGATTTTCGCCGGGACGTAGTACTGCTTTATACATATATATATATGGTTTTATTGTAATTGCTTATATATTTATTCGATCTGGGTGCATTTGTTTATGATATTATATTATGAACAAGTTGCATAATTTCCAACATCAAGTTCTTGGACTTTGATCTTCCAATGCATTCCCATCCACCATGTTATAATCAAGAAACCTGGCCCAACAATAAATTTTGGCACGGTCATCTTGTGTCTTAGTACTTGAACTCCAAAGCATCATAAAACAACCTTGATTTTGGCAGTTGTTCGATACACTCCAAAGAAGTCATCTAAGAAATAACTCAAGATATAATTCTCACTCAAGTCGGAATGCCTCCGGCTCCAGACAAATGCCATTCATACACTATTCTCACCTTCTTGAATTGTGGGTGGTCTTCACCAAATAACCATTCAGATTCAAAGTGGTCAAATTGGGAAAGCATCACATGTTCTTTTCCATCTTTTAAAATTTTTCCAAAAATGTTCGACGGTTTTGCTTCTCAAAGACGTAGCAGTACGATCCCCAAATGTCGCTTGGTAATGTTGGCTGAGTTGGAAGAGTAGTAGAAGTCGCAAAACCTGAGTATAACAACTCCTCCGTAACTCGCAAAGAATATCATGAGGCAAATTTGTTGTCGTATACTAAATGACCAACATTCCTGATGCGACGGGCAACATCTATTAGAGCAGCAGTGGAACCTGTGTTCATCACATTCAGTCATGTTACCGGGCCCATAAAACGAGAACACTAGAACTGATCGAAAAACCGACGTAGTATCCATCCGATAGCAAATCGATCCGGTCCTCGTCCTTGACAAAGAATCGAATGACCCGATTGGAATATCTCGTAAGTGATCTTGTGTAAGCATAAAATAAATTCCCCTTCAACATTAAATCATTTCCGACAAGCATTACCAAGCAATTGTTCGATCGATCGATAGTTGATCATCATCATGCAATTGTTTCGACGCATGTTCGGCTAATTTAACATAAAGTTCAATATCGCCAGATCCTGCTAAAAACGCTCTAAATTATTTGTCTCAAGATACTCATACGAAAATAATTCATGTTTAGCACAAGCGTAATAGGTGCATCAGATTCAAGGGCGATAAGGTAAGATAAGGAAATCAACTTCATAAAAATAACACACATCATGTGAAACAAAATATATATATGACACTCTAAATCATATAACCTCCACCCCTTTTTTCCTAAGGAAATTATCTTCGACATGACTAATAAACTTATCAAACATAGCTTTGTAATCATGATAAAAACACGCAACCAAAAAACTTGAAATTTAAAGAAATAGGGAGATTTTGTATGTCAACTCATACGGGAGTCTAAAACCAAGAATGCTAGATAGTGTACGATTAATCGACGGGCAAATTGCCAAAATATATTCACCCAAAAATCAATGTGTAAACCCCATCGAACCTTAAGGCCCGACCCACATTCTAATATATCGATGCTTACACTCTACTCTCCATTCTAATGAGGGTCCCTACACAGACGCCTGAAATATGCCATTGTTGGAGAAATAGTCTCGAAGACAAAGAAACTCAATATCATTATCACTTATGGACACCCATTTTAGCATTATATTGACTATCAACCAAGCAAAAACTACATGTACTTTCAACGCTTTTGTTTTGTCAATCAACAAAATAAACAAACAACTCGAGAGTAATCATCCACAATAGTCAAGTAACTAAAGAGGACGGAGTGCGATAGTATCCCCATAAATCACAATGATTAATTTCAAAAGACGAAAGAATTTTATGTCATTAGTAACAAAGAAATCACAAGTGTGCTTAGCCTCGATGACAAACACTACAAGCTTCATTCGACAAATGACTAGAATTCGAAATAAGGTAAAGAACTAATTACTTTATTTCGAGGATGACTCAATTCCACGATGCCACAAATTCGGAGACATCTTCCATCTACATGTAACATCTTAGCCTCAAGAATACTTCACAACACAGAGTCCAATCAGATCTTCAAAGTGGAGTCATATAAGACAAACATTCTCGATGACCGCATTTGTTTCGGTAGTAGTCGGATCACAAATCTTCCAAGTTGAACTTTGACACCACTTGGCCCAAATGGGAGTAGCTCGTTTTTGCCCTCGTCCATTTTCTAAGTTGCCCAATCTTGTTGAACCGATCCCGATCAACCCATTTATTTATGGAATTATTTATTAGCCTCGCACCGCCCATTTTTTATGGGTCGGATCCCGAATATGCGCGGGTGCAAGCGCTCTTATACCAACAATGCCTACCGCCTCGCCTAAAAATCTCCCCACTACTAAAAACTCTTGAGACCCTTCATCAAATTCTCTTTACTATTTTCCCCAAATTGATTTCGAGAATCCTTCGCTCTTTTCTCCTTCTCTATTACCTCCTAATCAAATTCCTCACCCTGTTATAATGTCGACACCTCCAATTCTCATCTTTGAAGGCCATGTTAAATAGTGATGCTGGTCATACTCGACCCCCCGATCTCTTCCTCCTTTGTCGCCGGTTAGAATGGGTCCTGCCTCTCCAAGACACCCATTCGGCCACCGTAGCCCCTTCATCTTCTCGTGCCCCTAATCTTAAGATGGCAGAGCTGCACCGACCGTCAGAAATAACTCTCTAAGAGGACTGTTTGACCTACACTGCTTACGCGATCCTTCGTCGGTGATCATACGAAGCCCAAAAGCGCCACCGAGCGAGCCAATGCACTCACCCTCGGGCTAAGGAGTATTTTTTGTTGTATCCCTTATAATGGCCACGCCTCCCTCTGTCCACCTCCCTACATTGTGGACGGTTGCCAGGGCGGGTATTCCGCCTCGCCAAATATCCCCAAATGTGAATCTCCATTGGTTCTATTCACTTGCCTCTCGCCGCGCGACTCTCACGGTCGAGTTCTTCCTCACTTCCTTCTCGCAACTATTCTAGAAGGATGTGTTTCTACTTTGTGGTGAAACCGAATGAAGGGTTTCTCATGAAGCCTTTCCAAGCGAACCGAAACCTAGAGACTTTTTGATGATTTGATCCTGCTCGTGCCGTCGATCACAAATCCTCCAAGTTGAGCTTGATACGCTCGGCCTAAATGAGTGTTCCTGCAACAAGGGACATGTCGCCGCCGAAACACCGACAATCAAGTCGCAGAATGGATCGAAAGAGTTTAGTTTCGAAAGTAGAGTATTTTGGGGTATCAAAGTGAACTCTACTGATTAGTTTCAAGGTTTACTCTTTTATGTTTCTTGGAAGGTTACTTCATCGAAATGATAGCTCCTTCAATATCGACACGATTAGCGGCTCATTATGGCCTCGCACTAACGACTTAATTACAACCTTACCCTTGGATCAAAACCACATTGGTTTCCAACTGCTTCTTCCTCATCGAAGCTGGACAGCTTAGTTCATTCTCAGATCGGCTGCATCTCCGCCCATACGCGGTCCGTGTCCATTATTCAGTCACCAGCCACTTTATACCACCCTGCTGTACTGGCCCGATTGGCCCAATTAATTATGGGATTATTATTTCAGTTCTCGCATCTCATTTTCTACGGGACCCTCGACAAGTGGTCTCTTCAATTCTTCACACCACGTTGCCTTAAGTTTTCCCCTACCTGCTGGTATGCTAGTTCTCAAGAATCGACGCTTGTCGCTTTCATATCTTCACCATCACCGCACGCGACTTTAGGCTCTCTCATTATCACCCCTTTGAATTTAAAAGTCCATAATGCCTCCCATGTGTAATCCTCAGCCTCCCACGAGGCCTCCCAATCAGGGCTATAGGCAATCCTCCTTTCTTCTATTCTTTTCACTTTTTCCTCTTCCCTCAGGCTCGCACTTTATTTACCGCCTTTTTTTCTTTTCAGTCGCCCGCTTCTCGTGTTCTCGTGTATGGCTAAACCCTTCGTCAGCCAGACGCATGACTTGTACGAGGAATTAGTCCGTGTCAGTCAATTAACTCGATATGGCCCTTAAGTGACTGTTTGGGCGAGGCCTGCAGAATGACGAAGTCAACCAAGCTCCTCAGTCGCTCTGGCATCTAGCGCCTTCGTCAGTTTGATTTCAAGACATCCCCCTGCAGTCAAGATTGCGCTTTTTGTCCTATCGACTGCCTCTTGAATTATCTAGACCTAGTTCCAACACTCCCTGCTTTTCGCCGGTGAGTATAGGCAAGAAGCATTCAACTAAGGTTTCGATAATGTCGTACTTACCCCTCTTTATTAGATCTTCCAAACCCCTTGTACTGGTTTCATATTATATTATTATATATATATATATATGGTACATATATATATATATATATATATATATATATATATATATATATATATATATATATATAATCATGTACTCTCCCTCTCCGGGGTTTATTAATATATTTCCACTTTCTGCCTCTCTCGTATTTGTCTTCACATACATCTTTTGCTTTGGCCGCTCTTCTCGTTCCGCTTTCGTGTCCTGTTTCGTACTTACTCCTCCATGTCAGTCGGGCTCACCCGAACCTCGTCGAGATCTCAACTTCCCGCTATGGCTGTGGGCCTACCTAAAGAGTTTTTATCCCTTTATTCCATTTCCGATCCTCTCAGGCTTTCGAAAATGGGACGCGACTCAAGGAATACTTCGGTGGATTACATGGGACATCTCCCTTACCTGTAACCTCATCCTTGTCCACATTGTGTGAATTCGGCTCGATCGCCGGGCGGTAGGATGTACTCAAACATTTAGAACCTCCTTGTCCAAGCAAAGATAATCCCTATACTCCCCGGTGACCCGGCATTTAGTATTTTACCGGCTCGCCTCAGTGTTATGCCAGATCCCGACTTCCTTCTTCAAATCCCTCATCAAACGTGGGACGCCCGACCTCACGTGGCCGCCTTCTGGGGCTCTCCTGCAATTTCAGGTACAATCACCTCGGTCCTGCCCCTCAACCTCCTGACGCTGCTCCCACCTCCATCTAGGGCCCTTATCGCTGGTCGAGCGATAATAGCCACATGCACCTCTTTGGCTCCCTCATCCTGGCCCAATGCTGGGACTTCAATTTCAAAGTAACGCGAGATACCACCGCCTCAATCATGACAACGCCGGCCGGCCTATTACGCCATCAGAAGCCTCATCTACCATGTCCACAACGGTGAACTCCACCATCCACGTGCCACAGTAGGTGCTTGCCCATCGTAACTACGAGGTTCAAACTCCGAGCAAAGGCCGCATCCCCAAGAACCCAACCAACGAGGCCACCTGGCCTCGACTGCCCGACTCATCCCTCACTTTTGCATACCCCGAGGACGTCCATGTAGCTTCCCGTGTCCACAACATCCTTCCACCTCAAAAGTTAGCTACCACCGAGGCGATGACCACAGATCCTCATGGAACTTTATTCCCTCAAAGTCCTTCTGGGAGAATGACAAATCTAAAGAACTCGTGGCGTGCTCCTCGCGTCACGGCATATATGTCCCTGCTTGCATAAAGCCCGCTCAAGGCCGACCTCTCTTCTTTTTCCCCTGCAGATGACGTTGCCTTTCCGTGATGCCGGGAGCGCACTGGGATCCCGACCGCCCCTATCAAAAGCGTCTACACTCGCTTCGCGATATAATCCTTTCACTGCCCCGCTGACGGTACCTTCTATTCACCTTCGTGTCGCGCCGGTATCACGCCGTGATCCGTGGTACCGCTGTAACTTGCCTTTATCCCTCGTCCGGGAGGTCACGAGGTGGCCGTGGTAACAAAGAAATTATCCTCACTTCCGTGAACACATTCCAAGCCGAGTCTTCGCGGAGTCGATACTTGATGCTCTTCCTTCACCTATTTCTCGATCACCCTGTAGGCGCAGTGCACTCCCTCTCTGTGTCTGTCTGAGTACGCACGCCAGCGCCGGATCTTATCCAAGACGCCGCCTTCTAGATCGCTTCGCCACCAAGCCGTCAAGCAGACGCCCCTCACTCTTCTCACCCCCTCCTCTCCGCCTCCTAATCCAAATGTATTTGTTCGACTTTTCATTAAGCTCCTCCAAATCCTCGGGGCTTCTCGAAAAGGACTCTTGAACTTGCTTAGCCGTGAACCTCCACAGTTCCACCGCAATCTTCCGATTAGCCCTGTGTATTAGATTGAACTCCCTTTTAAACCGCCTACGGAAGGAAGTGATTGACTGTCTCCGCCGCTGGTGGTCATCGGGAGAATGCTCATTCTTGGCCCCGCCGAACCCACCCCACAAAAGCTCTAGTGAATCATTCCCTAAGTTCCTCATGACGTAATTCTCTCGAAATCGGTTTAACCACTTTAACACCGTCCGACTAAGCCGGTTGGAAAGCCCTGCAAAGAAACCCTACTATCCTACCGGGGTGAAAGACATCTGGGACCTGAACTCCCGCAATGTGTCTTCAGATCCGGCTTTCTCAGAACTTAGTGAATGTAAGACTTCTACTTAGCTTCTAATGACGGCGCTCTCTTATGAGTCAAGTAAGAGCCAACTCGCCAGCCTCTCTCTATCGTCTCGCCTGCCTGCCTACCACACGCAGTAGAAGGCCCACCTCGTACCGGCAGGCTACCACCGCATCCGGGAAGAGCTCGCCGCCGGGTTGCTGCGCCTTATGGCAACTTTGTTGCCCCATCGTCAGCCATTCCCTCTTCGCATCGGGAGTATAAAAAGGTGTTTCCTCCCCCTTCCTCCCGATGACGATACCTTCATGATTCTCCTCCGTCATCAAGCCGCCGTCACATTAGAAATGACGGTCCATCATCTCATGGATTATTCCAGCATTCCTGTAGATGTGAATTACCCACCAAGACGGTCCCTCACCAGAAGTTGATCGACTGGGACAGGGCGAGTATCGCTCAAGGCCGATCACGGAGATCATCCAAGTCAGGGCTATCGCTTTCTTTGAAAATGCTGGCGGCACTTTGTTAATGCAAGTTCCTACTATTGTCGAACATGATGTCCGGTTCCGTGTCAGTCGGATCACAAATTCTTCAAGTTGAGCCTTCTGAGCACGCTCGATCCAAATGAGAGTTCATGCAAACAAGACTCCGCATTACCGGAGCATACTCTAACAATCAAGCCAACATCGATCGAAATATTTTAGTTTTTGAAAGTACGCGATAAGTGGGTATCAAAGTGAACTTACTTGATTTGGCCTGTTTACTTTATGAGTGTTCGATCGTTACTTCTCATCGAGCCTTGATAGCTCCTTCATTACCGACACGATGAAGCCTTCATTGCGGCCTCAAGAATTAACGACTAATTACCACCTTTAATTGCGCCGATCGCCCGCAGGCTTCAACCGCCTTTCTTTCCCTACCGAAGCCGGGACAACTTAGCCCACTTTAGACCGGGCTTTTGCATTCTAGTCCACACGCACGTCAAGTTCCATTTATTCGATTCTCGGTCTGTTATCTCGAGGCCCAATCTTGTTTCGACCACTCCCCGGATCGGCCCAATTACTCATGGTGATTATCACCTTTTTTCTTATTTGCCTCAGTGAGGTTCTTGTGCATTCCTCCGGTTCACATCACCCAACATCCAAGCGGATTTGACTCCCCAAATTCGGCCAAAGACAAAGTGGATGCAATTTCTCCACCTACCGGGCGGACAGATGCCCATGCTCCTGTAATTCTAATCGACCGCTGGTTTTCTATAAAGAAGCCTCTTCCCTGTTCATGCCGACTCGGGGCCCGGGAGTAATCGAGAAGTTACTCGGCCACCAGCACTACTTCTCCCCCGACTATTCTATAGTCTCTTCCGACGTACCGCCTGAGGTAAGTCTCGTCATGGTTTTTAATGTTTTTCTCCTGGCCGCCCGGTGTTGAAGTCATTGCTATGGCAGCCCCCCCAGCCTCGCCACATCTCAGAAGGCGAAGAAGCCTCGTAGGAAGACGAAGTGGCAGCCTCCTCTCGGTATGTACTCCCTTTCCGGCTCTCATCCTTTGTTGATACATTTGTCGCTCTATCCTCACTCGGGCCAAGCCAGACCCACCACCCCTGGGAGAATCACCAGATTGGCCCCAAACAAGCCGCCTTGAGCCCTAGTGGCGTAAGAGTAAATAATTCCTGCAAGGATCTAATGGAAACCTTTCTCTCCCTCCTCATCCACCTGCCGCCAGAGTCCTCTTTTCCAACCGACGCCGAGGCGCCATACCTCACGATGCTGGGGACATTCAACCATCGTTGTTGGGAGCGATGATCACGGGAGGTCAAGCCAGACCTCGTGCTCTATCATGCCTCCCACCCCGAGCCACGATCATCATTCTATCTCACTTCCTACGCTGGGAGGACTCTCACCCAAAGCAAGCAGGATTGATCCCCTATGTCAACCCCGGTCGTCAGCCAACACGAGGTCGGGAAGACTCTTCCACGCCTCCTACTTTTCCCGCCCCAGCCTCTGGCATCGAGGAAATCTCCTCAGCCCAAAACCACGAGGAGCTAATCTCTTCTTTTCTCTCGCTTCTAGGAGATACATCCTTATTCGCTTTCTTTATCATCCATTAGTTTCTTCTTCAACCACCCTCCCTTCTCGTGCGCTCTTTTGACCTCCAAGGGGTACTCCAATCCTATGCGGGGCTTTTTGTCTTCACAGGAGGCCAGCGATCTTCTCCGGCCTGACAACTAGAGGTTAACCGAAGGCTTCAAACTTATTGGCTCAAGAGGAAGGGAGCCCCGCACCGCCGCCTTGCTAAATCTAACAGAAAGACAACACCCTTCGTTGTGGCATGCGCCGCTACTGCTCGTTTACGTAGGACGCTAGAAAAGGATGCCCCGCTAGCGAGCAGGAGAGTCTCGGCTGCCAGGACTAGATGTCATGGGTGGAAAGCAAATGATTGTTTGCTTACTGATAGAGACCAACACCATGCTGCATCACGGAGGCTAGTTTGAGGAGTCCAACTACCGAGGACTCGTGACCTAATCCGGGGTTCCTCGATGTAGCACGACCTACTTTCATCACCACTTCTCAGAGTATACTCATCCCAAGGCGCAGTTAAAGTTGGGAATGGGGCTGCAGCATCTTCGAGGTCCCCACTTTCAGATTCAAACAGGGACGATGTCTCCCCTCCGACCCTCTCCGATTTGTGTAATATCGCCCTTTGTCCTTCGGGTATTAAATTCTAACACGCTCAAATACTTCCAATTTTTTTTCTTTTGCCTTTTAGTTCTATTTATTTTGTTTGGTATTTACTCCCACATACAAGCCGGGGTGGCTCACCCTCCGACCTTCTGGTCAAAGAAGGATCTCGGCCACTTACATCTAGGTCCTATCTTAAAGATTTTGTATCCTGCTTATTTCATTCCCGGATCCTCCCCTGCAATTTGTACATGGGACGTGAACTCGTTGTGCGGCGATCGACATGGATATTTCCTTTTACCTGTAACTTCCTAATTGTCTAATGTAGTGGGATTTGGTTTTTCGATTAGTCGCATGGTAGATATAAGCAAAATATTTAGATAGATTTACACCAATTTGTCTGTCGTCGGTTTGCTTTCAGTAAATGGGCATAATTAATACTCTACCCACATAGAAACTTTTGAATTAATTTAAGATGATTTTAGTCAATCACCTTGCCCAAGTAATAAAGAGAATACAAAAACGGACTTACACGAAGTATTTCCTCAAGTACGTTGCTCCATAATCGTGAACCCTGGCGCCTTCAAGGGCTTCAACATGTAGGGGGCCCACAACTCTCCGGGATAAGATGGCCCTCCTGTGGGACTCAAATTTTTTGGGTTTACATGAGCAGATGTCATTACCCTCTAAGTGACCAGATTCTACCAGAATTGTCCGGGCTCAATTCTTTTGTTGTGGAATGCTGTTTTGCTCCTCGAGATCGAGCCATTTTATCAACTCTGGCCGCTCTTCTTTCCTCCTCCAACACAGTCCACATTGAAATGCAGCCCCTAAGCCATTATCTAACTCGCCATAACACGCACTTCAACCGCTTTAAGCGACTCACCGAGCACAGGCATCGGATCCATAATGCATTCAGTGAGTCTCCCATCTGACGGGATTCGGGTAGTCCTGAAGAAAATAATACCGCTGGGAGCCTTGGCAACAGCCCCTCCTCCTCGCCGAAGCCGCTTCTGACACCCTAAAAATACCACCCGGTTCATTACCTCCACCTATCGTCTTGGGATATAACATCACGCAGGTTAAACAAAGGTTCTATATATACTCTAAACACGATCTTCAATTTTCCTGGCCAGAACTAAGTCCCATTATCGCGACCAGCACTCCACATACCCCGAACTCAAGATCTCCCCTCATTAATCGCTACACCTTCTCCTGATCCTACCCTGCATTAACGGTTTGGCCTCTACCCGGGCCAGGAAGTACTCCACATAATGGTATACCTCTTGCCTCTAGGTAGCCTCGAGGTCCGCATTGTCAACACCCCACTGATAGAAAGTATCGGACAAAGCATGCTAACCATCTCAAGGTGGAGGCTGACAGGATGTTGGCACGCCTGACATGAATCGCACCTCCGACACGATGTCTAGCATCCTTGGGCCATGCATGGCCAAAATATTCTCGATCAACATCTTCTACGTTAGGCTTCACGATATGGCTTCCGCATTGCCTCCACGATCTCATCAATCGCCACCCTCCGAAATGATGCCTTCAATAGCGTGGTCGCTGAAGGACCTTCTGCAGACTCCTTCCTGGTGGTATATCTCAAGCTCTACTGATTCATACCACTGGGAATCTTTGGGAGGGATTGCTCCTCGTGAAATCCATGATAGGCTAGTACCATGGTTCGCTGCCCACCCTCCCAGAGCATTATCCATCACTTTATCCTGAAGGCTTCTTCCTCACCCATTCTACCGGGCGAAATCTAAGAGTAACCTGATACCGTGGCTACTGAGATAGTCTATCCACCTCCTGATTCCTCTCTTGGGGAACATGCTCCATGTGATGACTTGAAAGTTCCAGAAATATCGAACCCTCCGCAGATATCCTACCAGCCTTTCCTTTGCCTCATCAATTTTAAAATCGCCCTTCACATGGCCCACCACAAATTTACTGAGAACTGCCCTATGGACGTGTGCTACCCCAAAGAATTTTAATCAAAGACCATCGATGTTGCTTTAACCTCAAGAAATTGTGGGTCACAGAGGGAAAATCAGCATACTGATCTTGTAACTCCTTAGGGACCATAATAGGATTCCCCGCCTTAACCACCGGATTTTCAATCGCCTATGTATAACAACTAAACCCTCTGCCACTGCTCCACCAATCATAATCCCACTAACGGGTTGACTCAGAGACGTCTAATAAGATTGGCCCTTCAAGACGGGATCAGAACAAGAACCGAATAAATGGACTTTGACCATGTTGGCCGTGTGGCGAAAACCCAAATGAAGCTGGTCAAGTTGTCCGCCTCGGGTAATATGTAGATAACCGTGAGAACCAAATGGTTGATTCGGCCCTACTACAGCGGTAATAAAGTTCATAATTACTGGTCCCTTAATTACCCGTACAAATCATTAATCGGTAATGAAAGAGCATCATGGCTCGACCAAAGTAACCAATTAATAATTTGGCAAAAGGTAAAACTCAGAGTCAAATCGGGTAAGTTCACTGATACCTAAATACTTCTTTTCAAAAACCAAACTCTTCGATCCTCATCGAATTGATCGCCGAGTGTTTCGGCCGGCAACCTGTCCTTGTTTTCAGAACTCTCATTCCGCCGTGGCGATCAAACTCGACTGAGGATTGCGGATGCTGCCAGCACGAAACCGACCGTATCATCAACTGTGCTACTAATCCCTGGGTCCTGCCGTCCGGCCTTCATGGCACATCTCAACCGTGAAGTCGGCTAGGCCTGTTTCGATACTGCCCCGCGGGCTTTGTACTGTAGATCACCACTCAACTCTATTACCACTGACTATCCGTCCCAATCGGCCAGGTTCTCCAATATCCGCCGTGTTGATCCATAATTACCTCCACCTGATGTTCTGGCACGGTTTCACTTTCCAGACAAATACCAAAAGACCCCACCTCTCCGTCAAGAGATACCATCTCGCCTCATGACCCGGCCGACATACACTACCAAAGACACCTGTAGGGCACTCAAAAAGCACAAAGAGACACAAAAAGTTGTCATCATTATAATAGGCGCCCCTAAATATTGACTTTAGTAGCTTGAAGAAATACCATCTAAGCAATCTCAAGCGCTTTCTTGAAAAATAAAATAAAAACCGAATTAAAATGGACTTTTTGTTAATGCACTTTTATAGAAAATAAAAATTCAAAAAATTCAAAAAATTCATATCAATTAAAATATTTATTATTCACATATATTATTCTTTACAATTACAAAAATTACAAATAAAATAAAAAGTTACATCTAACCTAAAATTTATTATAAAATATTAAATTATATTTAAAAATTAAAATGCTATAAAACTCCATCACCGTCTTCTATCTCCATCATCATTGTCTTCTCTCTCCATTTACAAAGGAGAAACAACACAAAATTGAATACTATTAATATTTACATCAAAAGATTACATAACCAAAAAAAAATCATAACATACACTTGTTTACCTTAGCATATAATTTGATCTTGCATGAAATACCCAACGAACATCATCCTCATTCTATGTTACACTCCACTAAAATCATACCACGTGTCTTACTTATCTATGAAATAAAATTTGAAACTAAAAATGAAACACGAGTATGATAATTTAAACAAGAGTCCAACCTACATTATCGCGCAAAGTGTAAGAAGTGAAAGAACAACTAGAAATCAAGATATTCATAGAGTCTAATCAATAAATTAAGAAACCTTGAAAACATTTAGGTGTCAAGAAAATGCCGAACGAAGACACTTACATTATCCTCGAATTCTTCCCTATGTAGCATTTCTCCATCCTAAAGAGGGCATCGAGATTCTAATCTTATATATATATATATCTGAGTAACAATTAGTGGTGTACCAAATTATCTCCCAAATAAAATCGATTAAACACTTGTAAATCAAATGATTAACCGAAATACGTAAAGGAAAATAGAACTTCATCGGATTTTCAGTCCCAAACACCCATCATGTTTAAACAATGATTCACCAAATGAGAAACATGTTTTCTTTGATAAATTATACTAGTCTAAAGTTCAACCACCTCAATCAGAGACACTAATGGATGGATCATATTCTATCGCCTATGCTAAATGTAATGCTTCATTCGAAAAGATTACTTTATTTTTTCACCTCAAAATTAACAAACTTTGCAAACTAGATCGACTTTATTAGAAGATATCATGATAGTCGTAGTAAAGCACGCCGAAAATGCCAATAATATTATGATACATTTTCATCAAATATTATCCAACATATACACAAATATTCGAATACAAAATTTCAAACATTAACAATCAAAATTCAAAACTCTGACTATTTTTTTAAATGAAATGAGTATAGAACATATACCTTGCAAACTCTTATCCAAATCACGCAATAACGCATATTATTTTTGCAAACCAATAATTCATCATGGGATCATCCGTATTTTGGGATGTAGCCATGAAAGCAGCATGAGGACCACCATAATCCATTGAAACACCAAACCTATGTGTTGATCCAACAATAATATCAGCTCCTAATTATGAATCATTTGTTAACTTTGTCAAATTTGTCAATAAAATGGAACCTGCAATAAAATGGAACACCAAACCTCTGTGCCACTTGTTATGCACTATAACTAATGCCTCAAAAAAGAGCTCTGATCTTCTAAAAAAATTCGCTAAAGAAACACAACTAAAATGACTTACAAATTGATAAAAACATTACCCCAATCCTCTATTTGTGAGATGACATTTTCATTTTTAATCTAGAGATTCTCATTTTTCAATCGACACAAATTGCATTTTTTGTTCTTAATTTACTAAATGTAAACAATAATATACTAAATAAACAATAATCAAAAGTGATAAAAACATTACCTCAATCCTCTATATGTGAGATGACATTTTGAACTCTTAACCAAACCTGTCAATAAAACTACCTCCAGGTACAAAGATATAATTATTGTAAACTAGTTTTAAACCAAAACCAAAAGATCTCAACTAATCTCCAAATGAATAATTTATCTAGAAAAACAATTTTGAATAATCAAAATCCATCCCAAAAGATTATTCATTTCATCTCAATATTCAACAATACAAACAATTAATCATAGAAATTAAAACAACGTAGAAAAGAAAATGCATCTTGAAAATAAATTTAATGATTAAATATCTCGAGGGGAAGCTTTAGCCGAGGGAGCATTCCAGGCAGAGGTCGAGGCCATGGTAGTGGGAGTGGTGGCATGCATGTATGGCATGAGGCGAAAAGGAGGCATTTGCAGAAAAGTGAGGCTGAGGCTGCACTGCACTGGGGGAGGCGGGGGGGCGGGTACACGAGCTGGTGGTTTTACTTTAGTTTTACCACTTGATTCTGCAGCCTCTAAGCAGTGGGTTTCTAAGCATTTTAGAGGACGTTTTTACATGTCCCTTTAAGTAAGTGCTTTCAAGTGTATTTTTGTAGTAGTGAGGTACACCCACTGGGCCTTTCTTCTCCTGACGAGGACGCCCAAGTTACTGACCAAACCGCCAGTAGAGTCATAGACATCCGACGACCGGCCGTACAAGAAATGCGAGATTGGTAGTATCAACTCTTTGAAATGACTGCACTTGAGTCCATCAAACTCTCTCCCCTTTTAATGGCCTCAAGAGCGGGCAAACTTCATCCCCAAATGATCCGAAACAAATGTAGTTATCCTTCTGTCAAACGCCGAGCCTCCTTCGAGTTTGCGTACTTGCATTTATTTCGGCAACCCGCATCTTGCTCCGTAAGCTTGAAGCTCAATTCGCCACCGGCCGATCACGTAGCCAAGGAACTTGCCGTGAGGTTACCCAAAGACACTTGTCGTATCAAGCCAAAGCTTATACCGCAGCCGTTAAAGCTCTCCCGCAGGTCGGGCCTCATGATCCACGCCTCTCGATCCCCGATCAAAGACGTTATCCACATGTATCTCTATATTCGGCCTGGGACCGCGTGAGAACAAACAACCATCCCAAAGAAGAGATGTGATACTCGCCACAAATGCGGTTTCTTCACATCTGCTATGAATATCCTAAGCAGAGCAGCCTCGAAAGATCCAGAAATCCACCACCCTATATCCGGCGCTGAGTCCACCAACCTATCGATGTTAGTGTAGGGTAACAATCTTTCTGCAAGCTTGTTGATCCCGGTGAAGTCTCAAGGCACATCCGCCATCGGCCCCATTATGTTTGGGACTAGCAACCATATTGACTACCACGTTGAAACAAAGAGTTCCCGGATGGCATTTTCTCTCAACGCCTATCCACTTCCTCCCGGACGGCCTCCTCCCTCCTTCGAGAAGGTCCTCTTCTTCCACTGATGGGCTTATAATGCGGATCAACATACAACCGGTAAACTGACCGATCCACCTCGGGCATATCTTTTGGCTTCCATGCGAAGATATCCCGATACTCCCTGAGGACTCTAACGGTAATGGCCTCACGCTCCGCCCCAAGCAGTTCCACCTGAAGACCTTCTCCCATCCTCTCATCGAACGGGATACTACGAATCTCTCCATGCGGGTCGCCTTCCTTCTGTTCTTCCTCCGACCTTCAAAGTACACACATTCCGATCCGAACCTCCGACCTCAAGACGCTGTGCCTCATCCACCTATGTTTTATCCGCCAAGGAAAGCAAGAATATCCTGCGTTTCTTTGGATTCCCCTGTATCTCCTCTATCTCATGCCGTGTTGGGAACTTCATCTTCAGGTGTATAAGGACACCACTGCCTTGAACTGCGACAACGCGGGCCGGCCGATAATTCCATTATAGGCTCCGTCCGCCATGTCCACAATAGTGAATTCTACCATCTTCGTGGCCTATCGCGATCAAAGCCCCATCAGAACCATTGAGGTTTCGCAACTCCCCACAGACTTACCTACATCGCCCGCTGGTTTACCACGGAATGGCAACTGTTCACCGGCCTGGTCATCCTCAGCCTTTTGCTGTACATCAAAGAACAGATGTCGACCGAGCTCCCTGTCCACAAAGATCCGCCTCTATTCTTGAAGTTCGCTATCATCAGCGATAACTACGATCTTCTTTAGGAAATTTATCCTCGAAATTTTCCCTGAGAAAGATAACCGAAAACTCTGGCGCTGCCCCGCTGCTACACATAAATGTCCCGCTGCATACTGCCTAACAGCCCCGAATCTTCTCTACCTACCCCCTCAGAGATAACGCTGACTCCACCCAGCACGTTGGGGAGACCATCCGTGATCTCTGACCTATCCCTATCACAACTTTTCACGCTGGGTCTCTCAGGACATAATCTTCACCGCCTCGCCGAGGCTTCCTCGTATCTCGATCTTCGTTGTTGCGCCATCGGTATCATGCCCTTCATCTTTATGGTACTAACAGAATTTTGCTCATGTCCCTATTGGTTTGGGCCGAGGTACGCTGCAACAACCGCCATCTCTCTCATTCTAGGAACACACCTCAGTTTGCTGTGAGGGTCGATATTCACCTTCCTCCTTTCTTCCTCGGATCCCCCCTGGCACTAGAAGGCACTACCTCTGGTACATCAACTCGCGAATAGCTCCCATCGGGCGCCCGGATATCCCCACTAAGGCGCCCATTGGGCTTCGGGCTCACTATCTCTCCACCGTCACTTCCCACGCCTCTTTCAACCCATTTCTCTTCCTCGATCCAAATGTGTGTACTTATAGGCCCTGCTCGTTAACCTCCTCCAAATCATGGGTCGGCTTCGAGAAGAACTCCTGAATTTGCTCAAACCGCAAGCCTTCCACAAAGGCAATCACTACAATACTCTGGGATGGCCTCGTATCAAACTAAACTTCGCCCGAAAGTGCTCCCCCAAACGACGCGATTGATTGTCTCCTTCTGATGGTCATCGTGAGTGCCCATCCTGTCCCGCCTCCCACATAGTTCGAGTAAAACCGACATTAAACTTTCAAGGATGCTATACACCTTCTCGGCAACCGGTCGACCATTTTAACGCCAGCCTAAAAACTAGATGAGCGTACCGGACCTCGCTGGCTATAAAACATGAGCTTTCATTCCACTGCACGACTACACTCCAAATGTCAAAAGAAAAAGGTACTGTGATCTGGGCTTGGTGTCGTCCCATGCCTCGCTCTCGTCTGGGGCTTACTCTTGTCGAGATCAAGATCCACCTCACCGCAGTTGTCATCAGATCCGGGGCGCTAGGTCCAGCCTTCTCGCCGTTGCCATAGCGACTTTTGTCGCCCCCGCTTAGGGATCATTTTCTTTTCCCTCCATACCGGGGGAGTAATGAGGACGCTCTCTCCCCATCCTCCCGACTACGACAATTCCAAGGTTTTTCCTCAACCGGCGGAGTCGCCCCCCGAGTCGCCGCATTACGCCGTTAATAGTTGGATCTACGATTAAAATAACAATTACAAAATACCCAACCAAGATTCTACGAATACTACAAAAATGGCCAATATACAAGTGTGTATCTTTCTTCGTGATTTGCAATGAATATATTCGAGACTTGAACAATCAACTTAGATAGTTTTGTAATAATCGCCCACACCAACGTATTAACGAACCCTCCGTGAACTTTACTAGACTTGTAATAAACTCAGAAGTCGAGTCGGGGAGGAAAATCCAAATGGCTTTTTAGCACCTACTACTGACTAGAAAGTGGGGAGTAGAGAATTTCTCAATCCTCAAAGTTGGAAGAATCGGTATAAGCATTTCATGAAAATAATGGCCTATTTATAGCACAAAATCTCCTACTTTTAGGTATTTTAAGAGTTTCGGTGAAACTCTTCCATTATCCTTAAATGAACATTCTAGAATACTAGAAAGTAAGAAAATTTATCCTTTATTCTCATCTTAGTTTAATTAAACAAGTAGTTAAGTGTTCTAGAATCTTCATTCTTATCCCTAAATAAAGGCACGTAGTTAAGTCAGTAGAATATTCAATAATGATTCTACAAATAGAAGATTCCGGAATCTTTATCACTTCTTCAATTTGGTCGACTATAGGGTAATTTCACCACCGAATTATTCCAATATTCTCATGTGAGTTATATTTAAACCTCGAAGTTATAATCAGATATAGTTTGTTTTTTTAGTTGTCATATGACCTCTTAGGCTCGATCGAATTAGCTATACACTTATGTTTAACCTAACATATTAATATATATATTATGAAATGACTTCAAGCAGTCTATCATAACCCCTAATGTCACCGAAGATCATAATATATTAATTGTCCAACAATTAATATATATTCGAACTTATTATTATTTAAATGTAATAATCGGGTTGCACACCGACATTCAATGGCCATATATTTATGAGATATAACATCTCATATCTAACAAAGGATGACGGTCCCCAGAAGTCTCAGAATAACCCCTCGCTATCTTCTAGGTGCGAATATCCCACCTCAAGGTTACTCCCTGACCTCAAGTTGATTGCTCTTGAGTGTCATTGGGCATTCTCCCCGCGGTCGGTCGACCTAATTGTTCAGTTGAATCCATCACCTCCCCGAGTATGCTTATCATTACTCTCATTTATTTCCATGATTATAGTAAGAATGAGCAAAGGATTTCTTAATGCAAGTCTCCTATCGGCTCACCCATTTATCTGTCCAAGCTGGTACTGGTCGATCACAAATCTTCCTATAAACAAAGACCGTTTTTCAACCTAAAACATTCCCATCGCCTGGGGTTAGTAAAGGATCTAAAGTGTTTAGCTTCTAAAGAGAATTTTGGTATCAAAGTTGAACTTACTGATTTGCCCACAAAGTTTATCTTTGATAGTCTATTTGTCGTTACTCGTCGAGCTCTCGATCTCTTTTTATTACCGACACGATTTTGTGGCTCACAAGTGGTCGAGTAATTAAAATCTTAATTGTCACCTTAATTGAGCGAACCATGCCGTTAGTCCTCAACGCCTCTCTCCTCTACCGAGCCGACAACTTAACCCATTTGGGCTGCATTTTGGCTCACTCATGTGCATCTGGTGCCATTTATTCTGAGACTACTGGCCTCGATCCATTTTCTAGATAGTCATCTTGTTGGACCGATCCTGATCAGCCCATTTATTTATGAAATTATCACATTCTTTATTAAATTGAACTATAACCCTAAATTATCAAACAACTGAGTCACATAAATTAAATTGCATGTAAACCTATAATATATAGAATATCATATAATATCAAACCAAGACAATCAACTCTCTACCACATTTGGTAACATTAGAATTTCCGCATAAGACCATTCGGACAACCAAACAACTGTGTATAATAATAACATGGATTAAAGACGCAATATCACCACCATATAGATTGGGGAAGAATAGTATCAATTATCTAGAAAGTGGAAAGAAGTTTACTAGTTAAACTATTATCATAAACAGAGTTAGAGGTACCAAGTAACTGCAACATTTTTCCATTGCGCAAAAGTCAAACCTGAAATTCTTGGATCACCGGCATTTTCCAATACTAGTCAAACCAATTTAGAATTAAGCATTGGACAATTCCTCTACCTCCAATTGACAAGTTGTAAGGTGGGTTGCATAATGAACCTATCCAAGGCATACCAAAATTTAAAAAAAAAATTAATTATAGTTGATAATGTTGATAAATAAAGCATAGAATAAAAGTCTGGTATTGATTGTTGTTCGGAAGTTATTTGTATTTGATGTAAGGCTCCGATTGGTTTAGTTTAATCGATTTAGTAAGCCAATAGTGGGTGAAGCATTTATAGGTTGAACTGTCAAGTAGCTAAGAAGACGATATGTCATCGTGTCAAGAAGGTAAACAAGTCAGGCCGAACTAGTCATGGCTAATCTAACCAGCCTGTGGTCGCCCTGGCCTGCCCACCGGGCCGTTCCATTCGACCGCCCACTAGGCCCACAACGGCTCCCCGCCCATCATCAGCTGGGACGCATCGTCGGATCGGGCCCCTGCCTCAAAGCCCAGCTCGAGCCCACCACATTCGGTGGTATTCGCCCTGCCCGGTTCGAGCTCCCCAGCTCTCAGTATTAACGTGGTACCGCCATCATAAATGGTACCATTAACACGGGCACGAATAGTTATTGTTATTAACGCGCATCGCCATATTAAACTACACTACGTTAATAACAATAACTCTATTTATTATCGGGTATTAACGCAGTACCTTTTAAAATACTGCACTATAATACCCAAAATGCAATAGTTGTTCATTTGAAATACAATATGTTCAATTTAAACAATGATACGACATTAACAACTACCTAAAAGTGAAATCAACGCGCGAATTTAACATATTAGTATCCCAAATTAGAAAATAAGTAACTACGTAACATAAAAAACTAAATTGTTCGAATATCAAACATGAATAATCAATATTCAAAGCACATTATTCATGGAAACATGTTCTCAAATCAATCCGCATTTGCTCCTCGCCTTCATCCTCTCCTCGCCTCCACATTCATACGCCTCCTTTACTCACAATCATACGCCTCGGCTCAGAATCTTAGTTGCCCCATATCAATCTTTGAGTTCCCAAGCACTGCAGAAGAAGCTTTAACATGTTGGCGCACTCCATTCCCAACATCGACATAGCTCTATCGGATGATCCGAGAATCCAGAAGACCTTTGGGGGTGCAGTTGCCGAACTCCACACTACTCAACATCCGCCAAATGTCCAAACACCTCCCATTTAGACCGCAATACTCGGCCCCACATAAAGACTTCCTGCTAATCAATGATTGCTTTCCCGCTTTTAGAGTCCTTCTAAAATCAACTCATCTATTCTTCAATGGGAACCCTTTGATATTAACTAACAAACGGGAGATAATCACGCCATATCATGGTTGACTTCGCTCTTCGATGAAACATATGTTTAAGTATCAAACGTGGGCATATTAACCCATCGCAAATTCAATATAGACCATAATGAACTTAATGCAACAACTTATTTCGGATGCTTGACTAGTAGATATAAAAAAGAATACCGGATACTCACTTTCTCCAAACAAGCTTTTGCATACCATTCAAATTCTGTCTTATACACAATTCTTCTTTCTTAACTCTAAGATTGTTGTTAAGTTTCAGACACAATTCTTGTAATGTTACCGCCGCTTAGTGCACTATCCTTTCCGGTAATCATCTGCACCCCAACTAAGCATACCAAATATTTTTATTAAATCGGCTCGCTATAATGGCCTATAACTCCATCGATATTGTAACGACAACCAAGCACTCCCTCACTATCATTATAACGTAGTCGAACGGATTCATAAAACTTATAAACAATGGCAGGATACCAATTACTAGTAAAAGTAGTAAATGTGCTAAGTTTGGCCTTATCTAAAAATTGGAATAAAAGATTACCCGTTTTTGATTTCATTCATCAAGGTACATACCTGCCTGCATCTTAAGCATCTCCACCTCTACCCTTTCGAACTTCCTCGCCATCGCACTCCCTCACATCTTCTTCCTCTTGTGGTGGTGATTGCGGTGGTGACTCATGTCGACTTCTCTCCTATTTCTTGTTTGCAATTCAACAATTTGCTTATTTTTCAAGCTCTTCGTGCCATTATACCCAATCGATACAACATAATGTACTGACTAATTGAAAGATGCTGATTATAGAGGAATTGAAGAATGAGTTGAGAGAATTTTTATTTTTGAAGTTTAGAGTTTGAGTAAAAGTGTTTCAATTCATTTGTTGAACCCTAATATTTAACATGATTAAACGTGCGGCACCGCTTATAAATACACACGGTACCACGTTTATTCCATGTACTTTCTCGCCACTTTTGGGGATAAACGCAGTAATCGCTATACGCACACGGTACCACGTTTAATCCAAAAGTTGCAAAAACCAAAAGTTTCTACATGAATAAACGTGTACCGTTATACAAGACACGGTACACGTTATTCCAAACAATAAAAAATATATTAAACAATCCGCCACTCTTTAGATAACGCTGCACGTTATACAAAACGGTACTAATGCTTATTCCAAATGTTAAAAATATACTAAACACTGCCATAGATAAACGTGGTAATCAGTATGCACAAAACGTACCAATGCTTATCCCTAAAGTTCCAAAAAAAAGAGTTCATTTGTATGGGAATAAAAGAATATTTTATTATTTTAAGTCGTTTCACGCTATACTCACCACGTTTATTTACACATGAGTTTCCTTTAAATAATACAAAGTTATAAAGTTACAAACTACAATTTAATCATCACAAATTATCTATCTTCTGATTCTTCGTCGGAGAGTTTTTTCAACGCCTATTATGTTGCTCTTCTGCCTTCTTCACTTCTTCCTCAATGTTACCAAGATTATCGAACACATCTTTTCCTTTGCCCATGACCTGTGTCTTTATTCGCATCCTATGCTCGGCCGTCCAATCCTCGACGCACACACATACTAACGCCGAGAAATATTTTCTCGCCCACCATTTAATATATCAAAAGGATTTTACCATTATATTGACTCAATTCAAAGTTAGTGGTTAAATATTGAGTTAACTCATTCGTGTCTTGTGGTTTTATCGATCAATTTCACTCAAAGATTGTAAAAGCATTTCTAAGGTGATCATGTTGACTTTATTATTTTAACTGCCAAGGCTAACATTAAAAACTTTGTATACTACTTGGCAGCGCTGGCTCATTCCATACCTCGATTGGTATTTGCTATACATTATACATATATCGCTTTCAATTCCATCTTCCGATTCAACATCAAACTCTTTAGTTCTGATTAAAGGGTAAGAAGATTCATAATACGATTTCACATAGAAATTAAAATGCTTAATTTAGCTGCTAGATTCAAGATTATACCAATTTTCTGTACATGCATGCTGTGGATAGATGAAAATATTTTAAAACCTTATCTCCATATATTCGAATCATATCTCTAGCAACATAATCATTTCTATGTTTAGTCATACGAATGAGATTAACGAATATCTCTAAAAGCAAGATGAATATTTGCCTGATTGAGTTGAAAAACTTAGTATAATCTTTATGTGGCTATACAAACTTAAGTAATTCATAAAATAGCCTAATTAGTATAGGAGGAACATAATACTCACCTCAATCGGAGGATACTTCTCATAAAAACGGAGATTTCTTTCCTATACATATACGCATCTAACTAGTAGATCGTAAGCTCCAGTTCCATCTAGTTTCACAATCCAAAATTAATTTTAACCCTACCTGAAGCCTCAACCGCATTTTTATATTCATGTCTTTCTTACCTCACCATTAACAACAAAATTAACGGCTTTACTTAATTGGTAAATAAACTCATCCCAAATAACCTTTATTCTATCTTTAACAATCAATCATGGACGTTACATAAACATTCAACATGAAAAGTTCACTAAAACTGCTTAATAGCATCTTTAATTTTTCGATTGAAAACGGGTATTGGGAGGATGCATTATCAAATGAATGAAGTAACTTATTCAAACATTTGTAATCACATGCGAGTATACTCAAATTTGAATATTGTTATGTTTAGCAATCGATCTAAAATATATAATTCTCCTTTCAGAAGACCCAATTCGATCAATCCAATAACATGTTACACATTATATCAAAATCTAAAGACACCACATACCAGTCAAACACATTTTATAAGGCAAATTCTTAAGAGTGTTGCTCCTTAGATCTCTTTCATTTTGAATCCATTAAGTAAACCGCCATCCATCATAATCATTAAAAGGCAAAGAACTACCGACATAAATTTCATAGTTTCAACTTATAAGCCAAATACTAAAAAAGTTCTTACCGGCCTGATATCAATAGTTCCTTGTGTACCACTCCCTCCCACCGCTATCTTTAGTGCGATCTATGTGACCCGCCGTTGTCTAGCAAAGATAATGTTCCCTTTTACCCCACCCTTTTTCCATGATACAGCTTCACAATTTATACATGTTGCCGCTTGCTTTTCACTTGTCTCCATTAAAATATTTCCAAATCCATAAAGTTTTTTCCTTTCATTAGTAGAACTGTGAAAGCACTGTATCGAGAGTTAATAATGGGTAGTTCATCCATACGACATCATCCTCTAAATTAACATAATCAGACATGCTACATACTAAAGACTAGCACTTTGAATATTTTTACCAAGATTACGCTTTTGACGCCATTAATTTAGAAGAACAAATATCAAGATTACGCTTTTGATGCCACACTTAGAAGAACAAATATCACAATTCTATAAAAGGTAGATAATACCGAACCGAGACGGAGCAGTGTAAGATTATAGATTGCAATGAACAAGCCAACGCTTCGAGATGTAATCCTTTAGACTTCAATATAATTTCTCAATATAAGATTTTGAGATTGTTTGTTATTGCTTGAGATTGCTAAATGATTGTGAGCGAGAAACGGGTTAGTTATCATTCCCCTTTATGCACTTCCATGGTAAGTCTTTTGACTTTCAAGTAGTATTAAACGTGGTACCGCTTAACTCAAACGGCACTAATTTTTAGTACGAAAAGAGTCGTTATATTGCCGTTGGGAATAAATCGCGGGTACCAATACTGCATACATCAATGCTTAGTACAAAAGAGTCGTTTATATAGTTGTTGAATAAACGTGGTACCGCTTGATCGACGGTACCACGCCATTCGCTACAAGTAGCTATTACATTATAGACGCATAAAACCAGTTTGTTGTTTAACAAACATGGGTACCGCTTGAAAACAACGGTACCACGCTATCGTAAATGGTCGTAAAGCATTATTATTATAAGTGACAAACGTGGTACCGCTTGCATTAAACGCACCATGTTGGGTGCCCCGTGCCCCTTTAAAAAGGGGACTCGAACCGAATAGTGACCCAAGAATTCCCTTTAACGGGCCGGCCCGGTTCGATTATTAAGGGTCAGTCCGGTTCGTTAGTTTCACGCCAGTTGAACTATAATTATTACTTTGTGGCTCGGTTTGTATTCTTTTTTTGACGTTTTTTGGGATTGTCTCATTTTGATTTTCACCATTTTTCTTCCTAGACAAATCACAACAAGTCAACAACACTACATCAAGCGATGACTAGTCGCATTTGGGCGCCCTTTGAAAGAAATGAGACAACAAAGTCAACAACACTACAAAGGAACAAAGGAACAAATAGTCAGTTGGACCGCTTGTTTAATCGACTAATTGATTAATTGCTGGATTGATTGTTTAATCGTTAATTGTTTAATTTTTAATCATCTTAATTGATATATTTTGTACTCGTATTAGAATTGAATATCATAGTGTCTTGCATAAGTAAGAATTGAGTATATATCATCATGAATATGAATGAATCTGCCTTGAGCGCCGCCTTGGATAAATTTGTTTTGATTGATTAATAGGATAATAAGACTATGATTAAAAAAATCTAGTAAATGATGTTGTTTTCAAAGAATTTTTTCACAATATGCACCATCGAATTGGACCTCGGTCCGACTATAAGTGGGTCAGATCCCACATTTGATTTTGGTACTCTGCCCTGCATGACGAGAAATAACAAAGTTCAAAAGAAAACAAGAAACAAAAATTGAAAGATCCTATATAAACTAAATATATTATTGTGGAACTGATGTAGACATCGAAAATTTATCAAAAATAATTAAATTGATAAGGCGGCCTAATCACCACTAAAGGTCGAGCCACTAAAATGCCACGTGGTTGATTAGGTTCTCGATTAAACCCCTAAATTCAAATCAAACCCTGATTAACCTAAGTGTTCCCGAAATCAAGCTCCGGAATTAACCAGTTAAAAAAATAAGGGTTTACATTAATTAATGTAATAAACCCGTTACAAAAAAAAAAAAAAAATTTAAATTTTTCTAATGGCCAAGGAATCTCTTAATAGTATAATTTTTTTCATGATAATATTATTTCGTAAACCTTTTGGAGTCAATTTCATTTATAATTTAGTAGTGTTTGCCATGGAAGAATTTTATCTTTGAAATCGGTTCGTGGAGGCTTAAGCACGATAAATGAGAATTAACCGAAACCTAACTGACTCGAGTTTTTAAATATTCTTTCATACATATCCTCCCACATCATCATCATCATCACAATCATCTTCTTTCCTCATTTTGGCTTCTAAATTAGTTCTCCTTAAAAAAAAATTTCATTTTTCCATTTTCTTCGACATTTTCAAACTCAAGATCTATTAGAGAATATCGTTTCTCCCAATCATTCTCTTCGAGTTAAGTAAGAAATTTCAAGTCTTTTCGAGATATTGGGGTTTTGACATAGTTGACTTTAGTTGACTTTTCCATAATTGAATTTTATGATAAATCTTAGTTGGTTATGGTTTTACTTATTTGAGCAGAATTGCGATTTGTAGATCGCTTGAGGACGCATGGGTCGGTTGACTTTTAGGTTGGGTTGACTTTTATATGGATATTTTTATAAGACTTTAAATGTAGGAGGTTATATCGGGACCTTTATTATAGTTATATGACAAGTAAATCATGATTTAAAATTATCAGCGCATATTAAAAAAGTGTAAAATCTGTGTCAGCTTATAATTGATATTTCTCGAGTATAGATTGTTAATTATGGACTAGCAATACGCAACTGAAATCTAGCATGTACTGAG
>JADFUC010000904.1:0-118429 GCA_019722365.1 Lithospermum erythrorhizon | reverse complement strand
TTTATTTTAAAATTTATTGGCAATTATTAATTTCGCTTAAATGTTAAATCATAAATTTTGTCATTAAGATAATTGAATATATATCTTGAATGACATTAAATTTGATTTATAATTCCTTTCATAATTATTTCTCATTAACTCGATAATTTTTGGAAAATATTTTTCTAAGCGATAACTTTTAAATTTTGAATTTTGGAGTTAATTACTTGTAAGTACTATTCCATGATTTAAGTGGCTGATAATTATTGTAATAATTATCATTAATCATGTGTGAATATATTCAAATTAAAATTTACATTAATTGGTAATTAATTATAAAATAATAGGTAATTAATTAGTCAATTACGAACACATTTAATTCATTTCATTTAATATATATGACATTACATTTATTTGTTTTAATGTTTTGCCCATATATATTGTTATTTAATGAAAAGGGAGGTATTTAGATATGACGCACATTTATTTATTTACGGTTCTGCATCGAAACGCCAGAAACAACTCACGAGTCGTATTTTTTTATTCTTGTATTCATTTACCCACAAGCCCAAGGCTGCCTAAGTCGTGGTTGTAGAATAGTATGTACCGCTGGGTGGGTATCAAGATAGTATTTCCAATAAAGACGGCACTCGAGAACTTGTAAGTTTCAAGGAGTCAAGAATACAAGACTTGCACTTCTAAAGTGTCAGAATAGGACTTATGTTAGCATTTCACTTGTTAAGTGACGAATAGGTCCCATGGGTCATATCTATATCTCCTAAATGTGTGTCATTATTTATTTTCATGTTGTGCATGTTGCTGAATATGTGCTATCTATACGGTTAAATAATGTTAATAACATTAATCTCACCACTAAAAATTTAAGCAACGTATCAAGCCAATTTTAAAGTTGCGAAATCGTTGCATTATCCGGGCACCGCGACGGGCAGCGCTACGCTTTTGCACTTGGCCATGACAACGGATCATGTCAGTTGATTTACCAACGTTGTGACTTTCGCATGATCACCCAAGTAACTATTTGGTTTAATTGGTATGCTTAACCGGCTTGTCGAGATACAAGTCGTAGCATCCTCGTGATGCATGCTGCTGATACAAGAAAGTTACGTAGTTTCGTAATTGGTTGGCAACCTACTATTGCGCCTGGATTCAAAATGTGCGCAAAGGTTGCCGTCAACCGCATAATAGACTTGGTACCTGTACATTTACCTAATTGGTTGACAACCTACTATTATACTTGATTCAAAAAATGTACGCAAGTGGTTGCCGCTGAGTCGAGTATATGATCTTTGACACTTTACATTTCATGATTCAAGACGCATTATATTTACAATTCATTTTGTAAATATTATGATTGTTTTGAACTACACCGCTTTTGTTTTAAGTTGCATATTTCTATTATGTTTGGCATATTAAGTTTACCTATTTTATTCACCATTCATCAAGCAAACTAAATGCATGACTTTATAATGTGAAATAAAGTGTTAAGTGAGAAACTAATGACTCATGAAACAAAGTGTTACAACGCATTGGCCAACTATCGGGTGAATCGGTTGTATGGTCAGAGGATAAACTTTAAATACCACAAACATTTAAGACTGGGATTCAACCATGTTGACATCGCTGTATGAATTTTGGTTCATGAACAAAGTCACATGATATGATCAAGGATAATTAATTTTTGATTCAATCAAAGGTGATGATGCGCATGGAAGACTAATATGTCATATTGTCTCTTAGACACCAAACAAGTTTTAAATAATAAATAGTTTGATCTCGAGAAAAGTATCAATGATTTTGAATGTTGTGTGTATCTACATTTCAGACATGTTATTGGTATTTAGTTTCTTTAACACGATGAACATGGTTCATGAACAAGGGATTTAAACAAAAGCCATGCATGTGACCAACAAGCAAAGTTATCTATTCGGCTCACTACTTGACGCTTGAGTGAACATGGAACTATAAGTTGAAGTTAATGATTCACTTCATTATTTCGAACTTTAAAGCATAGAAAGAAGGATTTTAAGTAACATTTAAAGAATCAAAGAGATTTTGATTAAATATCATATCCCAAATAATTTTGTCATTAAAGTCAGAATGCCTATCGGGCTATCAGCCGAGAATACCTAGTTTCGACTCATATGATTTAATCAAGGATATGAGCCAAGTATAACAATAGTCGTAAAGACAAGATACAAAAGAAAGTTATCGAGCTCTTGTGTAATGATAGGCGACTACATTATAGTGCAATACGCTTTAAATCCTCCATGAAAGATGGTCGGGATTCTAAACTATTTTCTATGCACTTGTAAAGAGAAAAGAATGTCATGTTGGATTTACATTTGCTATCAGTGACTGACAAGGAAACATTACCTACTTTTCTTTAAAAGGACACCTTTAACAAAACAATATCAATAATACTTACGGATAAATGAATTTAACAAGACTCGAGTATAATCTTTTGAAAAAGATGAACTAAGTCAACTCTACTAGACTTACGAGGTTCGCTAGTCTAAATTGTTTGTATGTTTATATACAAGTTAATTGAAGATTTGAGTTTTATCGAACGACATCGAGTTGATATATGATATTGAAGGACCATATGAATACTATCAAGTTCCGAGTCGGCATCATCGAGAGTAAGTAGTATATCATCCAAAGAACGACATCATTCTAATCTTAAACTACTTGTTAAGATATCAGATTAAGGAATTGTGTTTAATGAAGTTAAACACAAATGGATGATCTTTCAATTTATACCAAGATAATTTATTCTAACTCCACATGTGTCATTCGTTGGAGCGACAAGTAAGGATTGTATTTAACGGGCCGAAACACAAAGAACGTAAATAATTTCACATATTAAGGTTGCTACACTCAATTAAATTAATTCTATTCATTCAATCATGACAACTCAAGAGTCAGGTTTGATGTCAAACTTTGAAACGCCTCAGATAGATATAAGTTAAGATTATGTCACCGAGTAGACATAATTTAACTTAGATCCAAAGCTGATATTAAGTCATTTTGTACATAACCGTGAAGTGAAGCCGGGTATTTATTTCCATCCACTATAATGTTGCAATTTATCAGACATATGTAGTCTTCTATTACAAGCATAAATAGTGGAAATAAATATGTGACTTGAATGCATTCAAGTGGCTCAGAGATGTTACCAAGCCGATAGCCTTCTCGGTTATCAAGGAGTATCCACTCGACGATGAAGCTAAATGCAGCTGATACAACGACAACATGAATAAATATACTCCAATAAATGACTCGAGGTCATTTAAATGAAATAAATGTGAATACACGTGTCGAGTATAAAACTCTATTTTATCTCTCGGATGGTGATTCATCGTAGAGTGCTATTTTATTCTATATTACTGGATTTTAATCATCACGAATACGGGGATACTTGACATCGTTATTGAACTCCACATCTCAAGCGGTGAATATAAAAGTAAAAGTTTCTATATTCACTAGAATCTAAAGTTGCAAACTTAAGATTGAGTATAATGGAGTTAAATTTCACTTTGATACTTGATGAAAATCAATACTAATCAAGAGTGATGAACAACCTGGAGTTCCTTTAAAGGTTAGCGGGAGCGCACTTCATAAATGAAGTTTTATACACTAAATGTCAAGAAATCTTCCTACAACCTTAAAAAGGTATAGTAGCATTAGATTCTTTCTACATTTGTGAGCTCAATTACATGCGACACATGCTATGATCAAATACATTATATATACGTGAGCTCAGCATGACATTTTCTTGTTAAGTTTAAGATGTCAGCGAAGCTCGAGGTGATTGAAATCTATATTGCATTAAATTTATAACAGATGTATTCTCTTATTGACAAGGAAACTCTTCATTGGGAGGTCCAATCCTACTAGTAAGTGGTCTCACATTAACGAGAGTGGTCGAAGTTTATTACATAGTAATATGATTCACCGTGATGCCATGTCATGGTCACACCACAACTATGACGTAGTACGCATTCCCGTGATTGAAATCGCGGAAGTTTTTACTAAAGCTATTCATGATTCGGAATACGCTTTGGTAGTAACTTTAAGGGAACAGAGGTAACTATAGTTACAATGGAATGGATCAGCTTGTTGATCTCACTCTTGTAACTGAATGTGATATAGCCAAGCATGACAAGCTAGTACCATATGAAAAAGTTTATTAGCTAAGAATTTCAATAATAGGATCGAAGTCTAGTATGCTCGATGCAGTAAACTAAAGGAAATCTCAACTCAATATTACAACTTGACCAAATTAACTGCTTTTGCTGGTAACGTTGTTAATAGAATGTGCATTTAATAAAGACAGATGTGGTTTTAACACACTTCGAACAGGTCAGAACCTACCCGATAACCCCCGTGTCGTCGAAACCCATTTTCATCATATAGTCGCGCATGACTATGTCGATAACTCAGTCAATGATTCCTCGGGGCCGGCAGACCGGGTCACGAATGTAAAGGCCGCTTGTACCAGATCTAATAAAGGACGTGATTATAATCACTATTCTTTGCTTTACATGTCTCAAACGACTCAAGGAAGCTCATTTAACCTTACGGGATCCATGTATGGATTTAAGCATGCATCTCTGAGTCGAGATACTTCCCCGTTATTCAACCATGTTTGGTTTTCACGAGCTTAACGGGCGAACTGAACGTGGCAAAGTTCACTGAGCTTACTTCATTCACTTTCCGAATAATTAAGTAATTGATTAAAATAAAGTTCTTTTGAGTTTTAATCGACAGCACTAAACCATGAATGCGTGATTCATTCATATAGCTACTTCCATTATTTATTTCACAAAGCCGTCAAATATATAATATACATATAACAGATCCTCGATTTAGTCAAAGTTAAATCCCTAGGTTAGTCTATGCTTCTGCAGGCAAATACGACCGCTGATCACACCTCTTCAAGCCTGGGAACATGTGATGCCTAAAGTCTTGGTCACGCCGATAGTTAGGCGACAAGCATCATACGACTAACATGGTAAGCTTAATTACCGACAAGATTGATCACGTTAGCCTCTGTGACTGATCAATACCGGCCGCCGGTCCGGCTGACCAGGAGTCGGCACGACCGAAACGTATTCATAGAAGATATGTATATCTCCGTGTCCTATGATATTTGTTTAGAATTTTAGGTTTGACAATTTAGACCCATGAGTATATAACTATCTGTGTTATATAACTTCCTCAGATTTTTGACTATGACCTCAAACGTCTTAAGCCGGGATGTAACTACAGTTGGGTCACATGAATGAGTATACGATAGATGCTGAGTATATTGGAGAGATTTTATCTGTCTTTGATATAGCAGATCTCAGCTCTCACGCTGTACCGATTGGTTTACGTGGACATCATAAATGCTTATTCAGCCTATACCGAAAGTAAAAAAGCAAGTGGTGTTTCATGACACACTTCTAAGCGGTTAGCCTATGACTGTGAGATCATATGAGAAAGGAATTAGAAGGTAATCGCCCGAGGGCAAGCTGAGTGTCGGTAAAATCAATGAAAATTGATTCCTTTATTATGCCCGCTATGACAATCATAGATTAATTCATTTACCGGGGTTGGTTAAATGTGATTATCGAACTTGTTCACCTTAGTAATTGCATATTACTGGGCCGTGCCTCTCGCTTATAATTTATGAGCGATTGCTAGACTTACTATTAATCGTTATAATAGAAATTGGTCAATTATTATTATTATACAAATTTGCTATTATCTAAGCCTACAAGATCACACACATACAAAGGATGCTGATTATATTTCATGTAATAAATTAAACTACATTTGTTAAATTGAGAGTTTATCAGAATCAACAAATATTCTCAATTGGAATTTTACATTGATAATGTAAAATATAAATTGATGAACCCACTAATTAATTAGTCAATTGGAATTAATTCGATAGTTAGTTGAGCTTCGTTAGTAGTTTGTTAGTTACTATTAACAACTTGTTAGTGTTTGATTTACTTAATCTGTTTAATTAAACTTAACGGGTCGGCTCATTAAGCTATTCGTCATTTAGGTTTGACATATAAACAAACTTATTTAGGTTTTTCATCATAATGTTTTTTTCATGAATGAAAACAAAGCCTAGCCTCTCCTCTCCATATGGTCGAACATTCAAGTGGAAGAATTGAAAATTCTTCTTTGATTTTTTCATCCAATCAACCCATGTTCTGGGAACACAACGTAGATTCAACCTCTCCCTGGCAAGGAATCTGAGCACAACATTTGAAGCTGTTCTGAATTCAAAGGAGGCTTCGCGAAGCATCGTGTCGATAGACTTCCGCCGGCATCACCGTAGCCAGCTTCCTCGTTATTCATAATTGTTAATTATGTGTGTTAGATTAATTTATATCATTTTCAGGATTCCTGGGATGTATGAATTTGGTGTTTATGACAACAAATTCATACTAGATTCTAACAGAATAACACAAGAATTCCCTTGATAATTATTTTTTCCATTCTTTATGTCAGAAAGCACTGCATCACCCCTTTGACCTTCCATTCCTTATGATGAAAAAAAAATTTAGAATCAAAAACGAGGAATCTAACCATGTCAATAACGCCCTACCATGTAGCTTGTAACAAAGATGGTCTTACGTGGTACTCTTTCCACAACGACGACGCACCATTTCTTTCTTTTGTACTGGATAATTTTTAGCAATGGTAACGACCGTACGCTGCGACGCACTGATCGACGTTGTATCAATAGCTGACCTAAGTTTGACCGCATTTTGGATCGGATTGCCGACAAAGATTTTGTATACGCTTGGATTCTTGAACTTTTACAATAGGAACAAACTTGGATTTTTTAACACATTGTCCAACAACATACCCTATACCTGTATGATCATTTAGAGACGCCTAATGTAGAATTTATCCAACTTCGAAGTCCAAGTTAATCAACATACTGCATATATTTTCTCATGAATTCTAGTTCAGCTGATAATCTCTCTCAACATTCTTCAATCTGTAGTTGACATTTAACATCTTATTGTTTTGATCAAGAAGGCATTTATTTTTCTTCCCTTATTTCTTATACAAGTCTGTCAACTTGTTATAATGGGCGAGCAACTTTTCGTACATCACCACAAGTTCTTCATAAGACATCTCTTCGTCATTACTACCATCATTTTCTTCAATCATACAGTCAGATTCATTGCTTTGGCGGTAAATACAACAATCTTTCCAACATCATCCTTCAATTTCTTGCTCTTTTCACGGCTTAAGGCAACACTACACTTCTTTTGTGAAAAAGTTGGACATTGAATCTGATTATGATCATAAACTTCACATTCTTGACATTGAATCTCTGTAGCTTGTTGATCCATCCCTTTTTCAACATCTATGTCTGGTAGGTACCGATTGTTGGACAAAATGTCATTGACTTCTGGTTTGACGGTGTTTCCAGATTTCTTATCTTTGCAATTTTGATCATCAAGAGACATTTCAAATGTAATAAGAGAATCAAATACCTCATCAACCTTCATGATAGAGATGCCATCCGCCTCTTCTATGACAACCACTTTGCAATTGGAGCTCTTGGGAACAGATCTGAGTATCTTTCTAATAATCTCTTCTTCAAACATCTTCTCTCCAAGATCATAAAATTCATTGAAGATATCTTTAAGCCTGATAATAAATTCAATGATGGTCTCATCTTACTTCATTCTAGACTCAAATTTGTGGCGGTGGTCGAGGCTACACACAACCCCATGAAATTCCTTCAAATACACAAGAAAGAGTTTCCCAAATTTCTTTGGCACTAGTATAGGTTCGGATCAGTATATCAACATTTATGTTCACACAATTACGTATTGTATCCAAGGCCTTCGACCTTCCATCGGTGTTTCAATGCTCATTTACAGTCCATTCCAATTCAGGCTTCTCGATCATTGTGCCATCATTTAAAGGCATCGTGAAGGGGTCCAGCTAGATAAAACAGATTTCCATATTTTAATATCCATGGATCTCAAGTAAGCAACCACTCTTCTCTTTCAATAAGCATAATTTGAAACATCGAGAATATGTGGACGATTTATTGAACTTTCTTTTATCTCACACACAGACATAAAAGATCTCACTGTATGTCGAAAGTGCCCACTCGACAATTAAATTAAAGTTCAGAACCTACTGTGAAATAGAAGTAATAGATCTGCTGGAACATACTGTTATACCGGATATTATAACAGTTTGTATAACACTTGGACAAGATCAGAACAGAACAGAAACCAAGTGACCGAGACACGATGTTAGTAACACTTGGATCAACAAGATAAGTGCCGACATAAATAAATAATACTTAAAGAAAAACACCACAAGACGGTAACCCGGGGCCAGCTTAACGCGCACCCAGTCTGTAAGCAACTTGTCCAACGGCGAATCCACTGATAACGAGAATTACAAATAAGTGTCTTATACGAACAAATTCCTCATTCTTGTACGCCCTATTCCTACTCTTTTATCAAGCATGTATAAGTCCGTGCCCCCGATTTTGCTACACCTATCCACAACACACTACTATCCCTAGTACGCTACATCTATGTATTTAAACAAGAAAGCAAAGATCATAAACAAAGGGTGTTAACAACGCTTATACAAGAAAGAAGTTTTATAGAACAATTGCCTACATTCAAATTTCACAATAAAATGAAAACTCAAGCTCTTTTCCTCACAAAACAATGCATAATAATAATATATATTCTCGGCGATCAACTGTATCCGCAAGTTGAACCTTTATATAAATACCACAAACAACATATCTCCAAGTCATTACTATACTCTAGATGCTCGAGAATACTCCAAGTCATTACCATACTCTTCTACGCTGGCGAATACTCCAAGTCATTACCATATATTATAGGACAAAATATTCTTCCAAATATTACCAAATTCAAGAATCTCGAAAATATCTACATTAAGACTCGATAATAAATAATTGTTGTACCCAATCGTCTTCTCGACAATTTCTTCCAACACTTCATCATTGTTTCAATTTTGCTTATCAATAAAATTGCCAAATTCCAACAAAATACTAACAAAAGGAAACTGGTAAAATAATTTTGTCAGCGAGAAAATACTATGACTTAAGCTCTACCCCAAAAAAATGCTCCACCCGCCTGGCCCTCTTAACACTCTCCAAGAATACCCTTATTAGTAACAACGGACACAATCCTTTGAAACAGAATTTGCAACAAAGTGGGAATACCCTCCAAAGACCTCAGTTCCTCTCCTACCAAATGACATAAATCAGACATTAGCAGTAAATGCAACTTGCATCGCCCTTCTCTCTGCAATGAATTACAATATTCTCAACACACCACGCTCTCCCCTGCCGCCAAACAAAGGTTCCCCTATACTTTAAGATTCTCAGTTAATCAACCTCCAAAGTTTCGAGACGAATAAGGACAATCAAAGAAAAATGATCATGTAACTCATCACTCTGTGCAAAACACAACTAATCCAACTCCATTCCCCTAACTAACAAGCCGATCCTCAGTGAAGTGTTACACGAAAAACCACATCCAAAGAATAAACTCGCCTCGAACGCCACATCTACTTCCACACCCACTGTCCAAGGCCATCTCGCCATATGCCTCACTTCATTCCACACACTACTCAAAGTAAACAAACCATCCGCATCTACTGGGCCTCCAACCTACTTATCCTCTCTAGCCGAAATCGAGATAAGATTAGCCTCTTTAACTATTAGAATCTAATATGAATTTTATTGTGATAAAACACCAAATCTACATACATCCCTATCCTCAAAATGATATAAATTAATCTAAAATTATATAATGACTATATGAATAGAGCCTCTACAGAGATGCCAGCCGAAAGTCTATCTACAAATTTTTCACGGTTCTCCTTTGAATTCCATCGCTCATCACTTCAAATGCAAGGCTCTAGTTGGTCCAATAATTTGTGTTGAATCCACATTTGCGTCTGCTAGAACATGGATTTGAGTTGATGAAAATCAAGAGTTAATTTCACCTTCTCTTGAATATTTCGCCATTCTTTGGGAGGAAACGAGGCTTATTTTTTCGCTTTTACGATAAAATAAAACCTAAATGATAAGGATAACTTATATAATGTCCATCATTTGGCCTAAAGCCCAAATAAACGGTTAATGAAAATGACTCGCTTGGATTTAATTAAACCTATAAAATCAACACTAACAGCTGTTAATTAGTAATTCAACAAGTTACGAATGTTCTCAACTAACTATCGAATTAATCTAATCGACTAATTAATATCAATTAAATTGACTAACTAATAAATTCGGTTCATTCTAATTTATATTTTACATTATCAATGTAAAATTCCCACTGTAATATTCGCTGACATAATCAACTCTCAATTTAGCAATGTAGTTTAATTTCATAATTTAAATATAATTCAACGTCATCAGACATACAAGGACTGTGCCCGGGGATAATAATGTTGTATAATAATAATTGACCACTACTAATATTATGTCTGACAATTTTAGCAAGATCAGAATCTCTCATAACCCCTTAAATTATCAGCTTAACTCCACACCAAGAATATACAATTATTATGCGAACACTAAGTTCCTAAAGAATTATACTCTTAACCAACGTAAATGAATGATACACACCGTCGCAATCCGCATAATAAAAGGAATCAATTTCATCGATTTCCAACACCCCACTTGCCCTCGCTGACGATTACCAAACAATGCCTTTGCTCACGCGATCTCTAAATCGTGAGGGCTAACCATAAGAAGCCAGGTCATGAAACACCCACAACTTTCTTTTTTGCTCCGAGCATGAATCGAATAAAGATTTACGTCCCATAAAACAATCAAGATTAACTACGTAGTTCTCGTAGTATCTTCCTCAGATATCAAGGACGATAAATCCTCCCAATATATCAACATCTATCGCTATACTAATCGCGCGACTCCAACATATGCCGCTATAATTCCCGCCATGTAGACGCTTGGTCATAGTCAAAGTACGTATTCATATAACGTAGATAGTTTTAGATCCAGTCTAAGAATCGCTTCTAACCTAAAATTTACACAAATATCATAGGACACGTATATACATATCTTCTAGAATTGCCCTCGTCATACCAGCCTCAATCATAGACCGCAACCCACTTTATCGATCTAGTCCTCGCAGCGAATGATCAATCTCTCGATCACTAATCGAAACACCACGTTAGTCATACGACGCCGTCGCCCTAAATCCATCGCAAGATCTCAACCGCGTTTTGGTTATCCTATGTGTTTCTAGGTTTAGCAGCGTAGTCAACAATTCATGTCAGCTTCTCTCTAGAAAAAGCATGTATCAAATCCTTAAAAGATTTAACTTTCACCATCGAGGATATAATACATGTATTATAGATTTGCCCTAAATAACAACGGTAACTATATGAATTAAATTTATTCATGTGAAGTTTAGTTAACAATCGACATGCATAAAGGAACTTTCTTTTGTTTAATTGCTGATTACTTAACTTATTCCGTAGTGAACGAACTAGCTCCCCACCGAACTTTGCCATCGTAATAACCTGCTCCGCATGCATTATTATAAAATTATTTAAAGTCAGTTAAGTTTATGTTCGAGTTGCGTTTGTTAAACCAGACGAGAAACTAAACCGAAAATCGAACGAGACCTTGCACAACTTCAAATATCTTGCACAACTCCCATGTTAAAGACTTGATCATTTTCCCTTGAATTTTTCTTCCATTTTCTTCACACATTCAAAGCTTTGGTCCTAAAATTTCTTGGAGAATTTTCCCGACTCATCCTCTACGCGCTTTTAAGGCAGTTAAAGCTTCAACTTATATTTCTAAGAATCTTGAGGATGTTGACTTTTTGGTTACTTGAGTTGACCTGAGTTTTGGATAATGATAACGACATGTAATCGCCATCTAAGCTGGGATTATAGTATAAGAGGCTATAATAATCGATTTACGGGTTGAAATATGTTGAAATTATAGTTGACTTTTATTGACTTTTTTCAAAAATGGTGTTAATACGGTATATGTACTGACTTTATTATAGTTGTTTTTGAGGTGTAGGTCAAGGCTTTTATATGTGATTAGATAATATTAGATAAAGGAGTTTTGTGTTTGAGAAGTTAATTGGGTTTGAGATTACATAAATCGATGATTAGTTGCTAATATCGGAACTTTATGGCTTTTGAACTCAATTGGAACTCAATCATTAAAATGGGAAGTCATAACTTAAGTTGGAATAAGATTTAAACGGAACTGGTTGGTTATTTTGGGAGTATATATATATGTGGAATGTTATATTACTAATTATATATTATAAGTAGTAATTATAATCTTGAATGTTTATTTAGGTGCTGATCGTGAGGGAGCGTCTGTTGTATCATGAAAGTTTTATATACTAATGAGAAGTAAAGATTTATCTCTACAGCGCTGATTAACTACTTGATTACGGATATGTATGGTATATACGTGATCTGTTAAATTATGTCAATATGCATTGGTCGTAGTTGGTTGGGTTGTTTCTGTGGTCTCACGAAACAAGTATGTGTGCTTGAAAGTATGTCAGCTTTATTAGGAAGAGTTGTATATGAAGCTGATGTGTTTATTGAAGTCAGATTGTCCGTATTTGCCTTACACCTCGGTATAAGCGGTGTTTTTGCTTCAGACTCAAGTTATTACCCGGTGATAGCTTATGCCCACGCATAAGTTTCTCCCCGCAGTTCGCCAGCTGACATATGCGCATTAGTTGTAGAACCGACATATGTCGAGTTGTCGAAGCCGACAGAGTCAAGTTGTCGCCTGGCTGAGCTGACAAAATTGTCGAGTTGATCAGGTTGCCGAAAGGTTAGTTGTCGAAAGGCGATGTCGCCATTGTCACCGACAGAGTAAAGTGCCGATTGATTGTTGCGTGTTATCAAATTTTCTTGAAATGTACGTATGTTATCGGCTGATTGCCATCATCTTAATGTTCTCAAGAAAGACGAATTTTATGAACATAATGAAAGGATAATGAAATTGCTAATGACTTCAGATTCGCATCTTTTAAGTTGAATAATATTATGTACTACTGATCTAGCGTATGCAATATCACCCACTTTAGTATATTATCAAGGTGATCGGAGTTAATCTCTATTCTGAGATATATATTCACTAAGCTTCGCAGCCTTACACCCTATTCGCTACGGGCGCAATTTCATTACCAGTCACAGGCGCTGTTCGCCTTCGGGCTCGTTTCGGGTGTTTGTGCTTTAGAGCTTAGGAAATGCGGGTGGTACGATCCTCACAAATTTCATTATTTTGTTGGATTGTAGTTCATGGTCTATATATTGTTACTTTGGGATTCTTGGCCGTTGTATGTCGATATTTTGTATCAGGGGAGTTACAAGCTAGGCTGCTATTGTCAAGCTTTGTGTCAGGATACCACTACTGACATTCTTTTCTTAAAAAGTGTTTTTTCATTGTATATTGTTTTATCGAGTTGTTCCAAGACGTGTCTTTAAATTTGGAGTCATCCATCGACAAGTGACTCGGTGTCCGTGATTCGACTCCATTCTAACTCAGGGGCGCACGACCGGGCGGAATGCCATGTGCCTAATGCTCACCTCTTCCACTAAGCTCCGTGAAAACCAAACTGGGTTGAATCATTACGCTTAAATCCATACGGATCCTTTAAGCCGCAAGAATTTTAGTCATTTCACAGAATACTACTTACAAGTGAGCCTTTACATTCATCAACCCGGCCCTCAACCACGAATCATCGATGACTAAGATTATCCCGACATACCATGCACGACTATGATCAAAATGGGTTTCAACCATTTCTGTGGTTCTATCGGGTAAAGTTTACAACACAACCTCAGTTGTGTTAAAAGACATCCGCCTTATTAACGCATATTCTTTAACAACATTACCAAATTGCACGCATCGACCGTCGGGTTGTAATAATCGAAGTTCAAGTTTCCTTTAGCTTACTCATTTGTTAATACTGCACTCACCCTATTATTTAAATTATTGGTCGATAGCTATACGGTACAAATTGCCCTAATGCTACTATCACATTGAGTTACAAGTGAAGATCAACACCTATCCATCCTACGTAACTATAGTTACCTCTATTCCCTTAAAGTTACTACTGCCGTGATTCCGACTGAATACCAAGAAAAACTTCACAATTCCAATCACGGAATCATGCTACGCCATAGTCATGTACAACACATGATTCAATGGCATACGAATCATATTACTATGTAATAGACTTCAACCACTCTTCATTAATACAGGCCCTATCATGGATCGAATTCTAACGGCTAATTGCCTTCACACGAATCATCTATTTATAAAATTTAATCTATTATAGATTTCAATCACCGAGCTTCATGACACTAAACTTAACAATAAATGTCATGCAAGTCATATATATAATGTGACCGATTATAGCATATGTCACATATATGTAACCGGCTCACAAATGTACAAGAATCTAATCACTATTATACCCTTTGAAGGTCAGAAGATTTCTTCAATATTTAGTATATAAACTTCATTTATACAAGACAGCCCCACTAACCTTAAGCTGAACTCAAGATTCTTCATCACTTTGATTCTATTGATTTTCATCATATCAAAGTGAAGAATTTAACTCCATTATACTCAATCTTAAGTTTGCAACTTTAGATCTAGTAGTATAGAAACTTTCTTTTTATATTCTCGCCGAGACGCTGAGTTCAATAACAATGTCAAGTATCCATCATCGCTGATCATTACTCAGGAACATTCTTTGGATCACTTGGTTAGACCCACATGTTACAACTTGTGGAATACCAATAAGCAAGTTTTAAATAAACATGAGCACGTTCAACCAATGAATATGTTTAATCTTGGTTTCTCAACCAAATATATAATTAAACGCTTCGTATTCATTTACTAATCGCTTCAGTTTAACGGTAATATATTTATTACTTCACGATTCACCATCCGTAAGGTAATATAGAACGGGCTCTTACTCGATGAATCACCATCCGTAAGATAAAATAGAGCTTATACCAACCCATTTATTCATTATCTTATTTCATTTAAATGATCCGAAGTCATTATTGAATATTATTTATTCATGCTGTCATTTATATCACTCAGATTTAGCTTTAAACGATCAAGAGTGGACACTTTGATATAACTTCGAGCCACTTGAATGCATTCAAGTCGATATTTATTTTACTATTTGTACTTCACAATGAAGCACTCTATACGCACAACAAATCGCAACACCATAAGATAGCGAAAATAAATATCGCCTTCTTTCTCAAGTTATGTACAAAATGACTTAATATCAACTTTGGATTCCTGAGCAAGTTCAGGCCTCACTATAGTGACATAATACTAACTTATATCCTATACGGACGCTTCAAAGTCGGGTTTATCAAACACAACTTTCGAGTCAGTTCTTTGCCGCCTATGTGAATAAATTAGTTTGTAAAGCGTAGGCGTAGCAACTTAATATAGAAATTATTTCATTCTTTGTTCACCACTAAACACAATACTTACTCAGATCACTAAACTAATGACATCTAAGGTTTTAATGAAATTATCTTGGTATATGAAATCAAAGATCACATCCATTCATGTTTAATCATTAAACACAATTCCTTAATTACGTATCTTAACAAGTACGTTTTAAGATTAGAATGATGTCTCATTCTTCGGATGATATATTACTTATATCGATGATACTTCTGACTCAGAACTTGATAGTATTCATATGGTCCTTTCCATACTCTTATCAATTCTGATGTATCATTCAATGACTCAAATCTTTAATTAACTTGTATGTAAACATACAAACTTAATTTAGATTAGTGAACCTCCCACTAAGTCTAGTAAGAGTCGACTTAGTTCATCTTTCAAGATTATACTAAGTCTGCTCGAAGCCACATCCATAGGTATTATTCAATCAAGCTGTTGTTCAAAAGTCCTTGGGCGAAAGAGTGTATAAATGTCTTTAATCAATCACGGTATGTCAAATACGATATCTATTTCTACTTACAGTAAAGAAGAAGCGAATCCCAACCACCTTCATGGAGGATTAAACCCATACTCTTATAATATAATAGCCATTATTTCATAAGATTAACTTTCAGATTCGGTTTTCCAATTTTAATGTTATACTTGGCCTGATTAAACTATGAAGTCAAAACTAGTGTTCTCTTATTAATCGTAGCCTAGCAAGACATTACGCCTTTGACAACAAAATTATTTCGCATATGAGATTTAACCAACTTCTTTCAATTCTAAACGTTACTTAAAAACCTTCTTCTATGCTTTAAAGTTCGAAATAATGGAAGTAATCCCATTAACTTCAACTTTCTATTCCATTTCCACTAACTGCATAAGTGATGCGAGAACCGAATTAATTTTGTCATTGGGTTATACATACTATAAGATTTTGTTTCATCACAATTCATGAAACTATGTTCATCATGCTAGTTAAACTAAATACTAATCACATTGCCTTTGGTGACGTAGATACACAACATTCAAGATCACTTAATGTTTTCTGAAATTTGTTATGTTAGATTAAACTATTTATTATTTAAGGCTTGTTTAAGTAAGTTAAGAGACATGACATATTGGTCTTCATAGCATCATCACCTTTGATTTGAAGAAAATTAATTATCCTTCAATCATATCGTTAGACTTTTGTTCACTTGAACTAAATTACGCAACGATCAACATTATCGAATCAAGTCTTAAATGTTTGTGGTATTTAAAGTTTGTCCTCTATTAGCATACAACCCGATTACAATAGTCAAGGAGATCGTTGTAACATTTTGTTTCAACAAGTCACTTGATTTCTCCTTAATTTATTTTATTTCACATTATGCTCATGCATTTGGGCTTGGCCCAATAAATTATGAATAAAATAAGTAAACCAAATATGCCAAATATAATAGAAATATGCAACTTAAAATAAACAAATGTAGTTCAAAACAATCCATACGTAGTTACAAAAATGAATTGTAAATATAATACCTGCATTTCAAATCTCACAAAATGCGGCTGGGTATCACATCCACTATACTTGATTCAAACTAACACTGCATACATTTTGGAATCGTTATAATAAGAGCATCAACCAATTCATGTAGCAATACGCAATAATTAAAACATTATGCCCAGACTAAACGGCAACATCGCATACATTTTGAATCCCAAGACAATAAGAGGTTACAACCAATTACGAAACTATTATAACTCAGGTCACTAAGATACTACATGCCACTGACTTTTGTATAGAAAACACCATTAAGTATTACTAATTAAACCAAATAGCTACTGAACGATCATCTAAAAGCTCCCACAACGCAGCGAAAATCACTTCAATACGATCCATCACACAAATCAAGAAATCAGAATTCGCCATCACAAGGCGCCTCGTATTTAATGAACCGATTTCACAACTTTAAAATTCTATTGACATTTCGCTTAAATTTTTAATTGGTGAGACATTATTATTTAACTTTATTTAACCACGATGACAAGACATATTCAAAGAACATGCACAACATGGCAAAAATAAATAAATAACACATTTAGGAGAGAAGATACCTCAGACCTATTATATCACTTAAAGAAATGCTAACATAAGTTTTGATGAATTTATTCACCTGTGTCGTACACCTTTATGCCACATAATTATCAATGAAAGAACTAGCTCGCTTATCCAAAACTTGATTTACAATAAAATTCTAGTGTTAGCTTTTAAAATTTACAACTCATCGCATTTATCTAACCAACCAACTCCATATATACAATAGACTCAAAAAGATGAATGCCAAGGCTTACAACTCCAGAGGCACATCCTCGACACAAATAATTTCCACAAGGCTAAAGTCCAAATGAAATATAAACAATCAAGAAACGTCATATCTAAACGATCGCGAGATCCCCACCCGGATGTCACCAGCCACCGAAATAAAACTCTCAAACAGCCTCGACTAACCGTCAATAACTCCGGGTAATAAATGAAATGCCTAAAGTTTAATAAAAGCAGAAGCCAAGCTTAAGTTTAAAACTAACACAATTTTAAAACTTAAGCCATACGAATGAGACATTCAATAGACATAGTAGCCAACATGTAATAAATATGTATGTTCTAATGCCTTAATGGGGCGTCATATCATAAAATTCCAAAGCATGTCTGCAGCACATGTCAAGATATAATACAAAGTCTCAAAAAGTACAATCACCCGTAGTCGTTTATCTCGTAGACCAACAACGACTATAACTCTAGTCATCAACCATCTATCTCTCATCTCCACAACTATACTTCATATACGCTCAATCCGCTTCCACCCGCAGAATTACCAATCGCCATTAAACACCGCGCCTGCAAGATAGTGCCAACACCAAATAATGCACAAAGAATGGAACAGATATCTGTTAATCATTTTATACCAAGATAAGTGCTAAACCGCATTTATACCGGGCAGGCAACCGCACTTACACCGAAGAGGGCGCCAAACTGCACGGCATCAGAAGAGGCGCTAAACTGACTATACCGAAGTATATATGAACGCACTTATACCCAAAGATAAGGCCAATAAGGCTACATATCCCGTAAGAAGCGAGAATTTCACCTAACCTCAATCATCCCAACTATGTGGTCATATCCTAATACTTAAAGTCAAAAGCCACTTTACAACTCAACTCCCACGCACCAAATCACTTATTCTAAAACAATATCAAAGCAATATACAAAATGCCTCAAAATCAAACATCAATCAGAAACCAAATAAATATAGAAGTTTGATTTGTTACCGAACACGTAAATGCATTGCAATTTAAACGTAGAAGTCGGTAGCCTGCTCATTACTTACCTCAGTTGAAATCTTCAACTACGTAAATACAATCACATAATCATATCACTGGGCCACACAAATTAATCACATGGCTAATCATACAACAACGACATATTTATACTATTCTCACATAATCATGCCCACAACGATATGTTTGGGCTAATAATTTAAAGTAAGCACGTAATGTAGCAATCCATGTAGATAAGTACCTCCAAGTAGCTACAACAAAATTCACTTAAATCATAATCACTTGAACTACTCCCTTCCATCAACGCTAACAAAAAACACCCGAAAGTACATAATCAACACCTATTACTATATCATGTTCTAGAAGATGATTACTGAACTCTATGGAACTAATAAGCAAATTCAGTTTAAAACGACGAATAAGATAACAAATAACAACCCTGGCCGGACACAACCCAATCGCCTCTATAATTTCCACCTTATCACTTTAATATTTCAAATCAACTTATAAGTCATCATCTGTTTAACCCTCAAGTCCAAATAACAACCATACTCCAAAATCTCAATTACTTAATTAACTTACCAATCGTCTTTCTCAACCTAACCCCTCTAATCATTATAAATCACAATTTAACCTTACAACAACTAATAAAGTGTCCCAAATTAACCCCTACACATTTAAAGTCTTAAAAAATCAAACATAAAAAGTCAACTAACTCAGGAAAATAACCTATCACCATAAACTCCAAACAACATCTTAACCCAATAATTCAACCACTTATTCATCATAACGCCTATAAACAAACTTAAACACAATTAAATTTAATTTATAAAAAGCTTCAAATTCAAACATTTAAAATCAACTTAAACTCCAACTTCATACCTCAAATTAGAGTAAAAGATGATAAATCTTTTAGTAACCAACTTGAGGATCTTGAATAATCATAAAAGTTGGATGAAAATGAAGAAAATTTCTTGTTTAAAGTGAAGTGGGTTTCGCCGATTTTCAATAAGAGCAAAGTGGAGAAGACTTGTTTTGTGGTCAGGTTGTCAATTGGATGATAATGAAGATTTAGCTCCTCAAGTTTAGAAAGCTCATTACTGAGTTTGTGTCCAATTAAACTAATCGAGTTAACAACCAACTTAACGATGTGGTCTTATTTAATTATCTCGGCTACTACTACTAAATCATAAATGTAATCTCGGCTCAAATAAATTGAAGAATTAATATTATTATTTCAAATTTAACCTGAATCCAAGTATTATACTATTACAACACTTGTAAGGTGTTTCAGATTCTTCAACCTCGAAACCCCAAGTTCTCCAAGTGTCGCCTTTGTGGAAATGCCATCTTTTAATGCCACCACAAAGAAGACATTATTACACAATATGTAAATCTTAATTTTGAAGACGCAGGCCAGTGGGTAAATGAATTACAAGAATAAAAGAAATACGACTCAAAGAGGTCAAGCATAACATTTTCCTAAGACGCATACCTGAAATAAATAAATGGCTAATATCTAATACCTCCTTTCCATTCCATAACAATATATGTTGTTTCATTAAAATAAATAAATGCACTTAATGTCATATATATTAAATGAAATGAAAATAAATATGTTCATAATTGACTAATTAATTACCCATTATTTTACAATTAATTATCAATTAATATAAATTTTCAATTTAAATATATACATACATGATTAATGATAATTATTACAACAATTACCAACCACTTAAATCATGGAATAATTACTTACAAGTAATCAACTCCAAAATTCAAAATTTAAAAGTTACCATGAAATGATATTTTCAATAATTATCAATTAATGAAAATAATTATGAAAGTGGAAATATAAATCAAATTTAATGTCATTCAAGATATATTTTCATTATCTCTAATAATTGTAAATTTAGTGATTTAACATTTAAAAACCAAAATTAATAATTACCAATAATTTTAAACCAAAATAATTACATAAATACATTTAGGATTTTCAAAACTGACAACGAATCCTCAATCCGCTAATACGACCGGGCCTCCGCCACCTACATACGATTAACGCACCACTGCGCCATAGTACGGCCGCGAAATACGCCCGTGTGGCCTTAACGTTCTATTCTGCACCGACGCGCCTTTGACGAGGCCCCAAGTTCGCGCACTATTTGGTAATTCATTTGGGTTTTCGCTTTTCCATTAATTTCAAATTTTGTAAAAATGATTTGGGGGATCTAAAAATTCAAAAAATTCTCGGTATTCAATCAACATCAACAATATCATTATCAACACGTCCAATTGGAATTTTACCAAAAACACTTCTAGCTTTTTTTTATAAACCCAAAACAACTAGAATTAAATCTAATTTTTTGGAACACTTCAAAATTCAAAAAATTCGAAAAATCTCGATGAACCACAAAGGGTCGTGGAATAAAACATTAATTTCGTAATTTTCAACTTTAACTCTGCAAAACTAAAACGATTCTACCTCAAATTAAAAAAGCAAACTAATCAATTTTTAATCCCTTTCAATTCATGAAACAATTAAACAAATCACAAATAATCAAAATCAATACAATAAAATGATGATTCACCATGGATATATATATATACAAAAATGGATTGATTTTTCATATTATATATTCATCAATTGAATATACAAATCATGAATCAATCTAATTAATTAACAACTACCACATACAACTTAATTAGATGAAAAATACATCAAATTTGAGTAGGCTCGAAATACTGTTAGAATCTAGTATGAATTTTAATGTGATAAAATACCAAATTCATACATCCTAATCCTCAAATGATATAAAGATCTGTACCCGTATAATGACTTATACATCATTTAGAGTACTTATGCATTTTCAATGTTTCATTCTACAAATCTTTCTGCCTCCTTCCATCGCTGACCACTCAAACGTAGGCCACGGGCTTTTATCTAATACCAGAGTACTGTATTGATCAATCGGATTTAAAAATCAAGAATAATTTCAATTCTTCTCAATATTTCGCCATTCTGGGAGGAAACGGAGGCTTATTTTTTTGTCATGATAGCATAAACCTAAATAATAAGGATCACTTATATAAATTTTGGCCCATCATTTAAATAAAAGCTCCAAACCGAATTCAAGCACGAAATTTAATTGCCGATTTAATTAAATCATAAAATCAAACACTAAACAAGTCATAATAAAGAATTCAACGTTATTAACAAATTAATTCAACTATCGAATTAATTCAATTAACAATTAATTAATCTTGCTCATCCAATTTATATTTTACATTATCAATGTAAAATTCTAATTGAGAATTTTTGTTGATTAATGAACTGAACTCTAATTAGCAAATGTAGTTTAATTTCTACTAAATAGAATTCAACGATATGTATGACCTTCAAGACTCGTGATATCAAGAAATAGATAATAATAATCGACCACTATTATTATTATAACGTATTTAATTTGGCTGGCATCTAAAGAACGTCTCTCCTAACCCCTTAACTTAGCATGGTAACCCACACCAAGAATATACACCATTGTTTAACATTAAGTTCCAAAGAATCACATTTAACTAACCCTTGCAGTTCAATCGATACAATAACTGTTTAACTAAGATAATAAAATAATCAATTTCATTTCAACAGAAACAGGTCTCTGCACTCATCGGGGACTACCCGTAACCATTGCTAAACGTAGATAAAGCATCTCTCAAGGTAGTATTGCCCGGAAGCCGACATAAGCCTTCCTGACCACTAAGAATTACCCCAATAGACCTAGAGAGCACCAATTGTCGTACCAGAAAGAAATAGAATCACCACCACCAACAAGAATAGAGTACCTATCTTGAATGAGTGATCTAACCTTAAGAAAGTTCTTCCAAAAACAAGGATTTTTTTCCTTCTTCTTGTAGCTCCAGATAGAACCCTCTTTCAACCTAACTGTGTGTACCTATTTCACCCACAAGATCTCCTTTCTAGAAGCAATATCCTACAAAATTTACACAAACAGGCTTGATTCCAATCAGACATACTTTTAAAACTCAAACCTCCTTCAGCCAAAGGCAAACAAATAGTATATCAAGAAACCTTCTCCCTATAGAAACCCTTTCCCTTACCATTCCAAAGAAAGCACCTAACCCTCTTCTCCACCTCCTCCCTCACATACTTAGGAAAAGGAATACTAGCACACTAAAAGTTCTAAATGCCAAAAATGGAAGATCGAACAAGTGCAGTTCTCCCACCCAATCTCAAGTGTCTAGACTGCCAACTACTAATCTTACTACAAATCTTATTGCCCAAAATCTCATTTGCAAAAGGGTCAGTTTCTCCTGCTTCAAATGCAAATCTTAGGAGTTGTGATGTGTACATTGGTTATCATGGTCAAAATCCAAATTTGGTGACGTTTTGTAAGTGGCTTAGATAAAAGCTTGAGGTTCAAGGTATTGCTTGCTTTGTTGTAGATAGAGCAAAATATTTGGATAATCAGAACCATGAAATTGCTGATAGAGTTATTTGTTCTGTAATATTTGGTAAAGTGGGGTAAGTGAGCACACAGATTTATTGCTTTTTAATCAATTATTAAAATCGATCTAACAAGATTTGTTATTTTAAAACGATTCATAAATAATATATATAAACATATATATACTATTTTATGCTAATTTATAGCCTGGGCATAATTAAGTCAAGGCCAAAATTTAATTTCATACGCCTATTCAGCTGAAAAGTCAGCTTGCCTATTTTAAAATATTTTCCCAGTCGTATGCAATGTATGAAATTTAGCCTAACGTTTTTATTCGGATAAGTTTCTTTAAAATACAACATTGTCCACCATTAATAATTAAAATATAATAAAGTAATAAGGGTGTTTTATTCTGATCAATCACGAAAAAGGAAAAATAAATAGTGTTAACCTATATGATATAAAATGAAAACTTAGTAATGTAAAAGTTACAATATATTTTACTAGCCTCAAAGAATTGTTATGGACAGTGTCCAGCTATCAAATAACAACAAAATTGAAGATGAAAATAGATGTATAAATCTTGTGGTTAATCTATTTTGTACAAATGAAAAACTAATTTAAGCTATACACCGAACTTAAGTAAAACCAAAACTCAAACGTGTATGGTGATGATGATAAGAAAGTGAGACGGTGGGTTGGTAATAAAATACCCCAACGATATGATGCCAAAAAGCTTGGGTGTGGTCAAGACAACTGCCTAGCCAGAAAGATTACATTCCCAAATTGGCGTCCTGCTCAGCCTTCTACAAGCAAAAGTCTGTTGTGTTTTAACTTTTTCCTCACTAGCTGAAGTGCCTTCCTTCATGCTGTTTGTTCTTTCCTCGAAGCTATGATTTTAGATTATTGAATCATTTAACGTAATCGTTGATACGTATTAAATAAATAAATAAAAATAGACTAAAAAGCTGTGGAATACAATCACCAATAGCAAAGTAGATCAATCTCTCCAGTTGAAGACTTAGGCTTTTATTAGGCCGGATAGATCCTTTACATATAAGTTTAATATTCATTCTTTTTTATTTTTCTTATCCAATCACTAATTATTTCTTGTTACATACAAATATAATACAGAGTATTTAAATATTTTGCCTTAGTTACCTTTTATTTTTATTACAATTTTAAAAATTGTAAAGATTGCTCATTTTGTAGCAAAGAATTTGGTATTGCAAAAGTTGAATGATCTATTTACTCTTTAGAATGTTATAGTTGAGTTTTTGTTTAAAATATCATTACAATATTTTCAATATTTATTTTTATCTTATTTCACTCTTATTATAGTTGTTATCACTAATTTTTTTCTATAATTTCTTAAACTTGTACAATAATTAAATAGTTGAAAAAATATTCATTTTTTAAAATTCCGAATCTCCCCTGAATATACTAACTATCTTTCTTTCAAGGACAACAAATAAAATGATATATTTATGAAGGAGGACTAGAAATATTAATCTTTTTCAAAGTATTATTATTATATGTATATATCGAAATCTCATAAAATTTTAAAAATGTTAAATCCTCAATTTACTCATGTGATTCTAAATACTGATCCACATTATAAGGCATATGTAAATTTGTAGACAGTTGAAATTTATTAAATAAATTTAATTAAATTCGATTTATTTTAATCGAAAAAATCGATTAAATGATAAATTAATCACACGAACTTATATTTACAATTAGGTTTCAACCAACCCAAATAAAACCGAACACGCGGAAATGATATGGCTCGAACACGCCTAAATTAGATTAAAGTCGTAAATTAGTTTTATATTACTGTCCTAATTTTAACTCAAACGAAGCTCAGAAAGTAGAATCAATTAAATGTCAATCGGTTGTAGCTTGAAAATCCTCAAATTTATTACACTATTTTCGGCTATTTGGCCTAAATTAAGTTCCTAAGTTTCGGGTTTAAAAACACTATAGAAAGAACTGCTTAAACTAACACTCCAAAAGAAATGCAAGTAATATGAAAACGCTTGACCTAAAAAGTTAATCCTCTTAACTTTCTTGATTCTTCATATAGCGCCCATATCCTAGACAAAAAGAATTTCCATAAAATCAATGTTCTGCCTCAAAATCAACTAAGATCAAACTAAAGCCGATCAGCTGATTAACCCATCGCACAGAGTCCGAAGCCTATAAATACCCCCTCTATTTCATTCAAAATCATCACCTCCACAACCGTGAAAATACAACAAAGATCTCTCAGAATTTAGCATAAAATAGCTCTGCAGTATTTCTTCATGTAAAACCCCAAAGCATTGTCGCTTATTCAGAAAAAATATCAAATCTTCAACCTATAAACCTAAACAGTGGCCTAAATCGAGAGTCGAGTAAGAATACAAAATATTCAACTTCAGCCAAAATAGCGCCTCAGACTAGTGGACGCTTGAACAAACAAAGAATTTGATCAAGACCCAAGATCCGACGAGAATCCGATCATTCAGTCTATAAATTAAATAAACTATTTGATTGGGTTTGGCCAAAGTTCAGATATGAAATCATGAAGATATAAATGGACAATTTCCTGCTCAGCTCAAAACATTTTGAGTAATCAAGACCTCCTCGATGTTGATATCCTCTATAATAGTACACTAAGCTAGAATAAGTCGCTACGCACTGACTAATCTAGTCAGGAGATCAAGTCATAACGCCTCTCATGTGACACGAAGAAATCAAGTTTCAAGTTCCACTTGCTCCAAGTCTAGCATCAAGATCAAGTCCGCTAACCACCATATGGGTATATGCCGCCAAGTGCTTCCCTACCGAATCATATCCAAGCCAAGACCAAGCCCAAGGACTCTGCCTCATCTCAAATGAGATCACATCGATCCATCGCCTCACATCCAAATCGAGGTACAACCACCTAGTTAAAGGATCATACAATCTGTTCAAAGATAAACCCAAATCTACTTCAGATCACATAACGGTCCGCACAAATCAAGCACAAGCACAAACCAAACTCTAAATAGGCTTATCAAATCAAGACCTCAACCAATTTAAGTCCAAACTACATCAAATCCAGAAGTTCAAAGATCTCAAGCAATCAAGTCCGTTAGAAAATAGACCATAATCACCTCAATCGTTGATAAATCTTTGCATCAGATATATTTCTCCAAAGAAATTTTATATTATATTCAAAAAGAAATCTATAAATGATAAATCTTTCTAACAATTACAAAATTCATCCCTTATTAAATATGTCAGAAAATGAGATAGTTTATAAAGGTAAACTCGTGGATTATCATTAACTAAAAATTTATGACGAAAATATCATTATATGGTCCATAAAGTTTGCGTGTCCAACTTCTTCAAAAAAATGTTGCCTTGCGCCTATGTCATGTTCTTATTATAAGTACCGTCCACATTGAGGTTGACATTAATTAGTTTTGTAGATGGCATCTGTTATTTTGTTGTCCGACGATTTTTATTCTTCGAACATAATTTATTGAAAACTCGAAGAATATCCCATTCTTATTCCATTTGATTTATTGGTCAATTATTATAATTACTTCAACTACATTGCCGTATTATTGGAGCTAGATACTCATTAGAAACAACGTACAAGATGAAAGGCATACATAGAAATATAGGATATCAAAGATAGATTAATTCTCCAAGCATCTCCAACGTACTAAACTATGTTTCTTGAACAACTTATAGATTTGTTAAAATAATTAGGTTGAGGTAACAAGGTGATTATAAATTTGTTAAAATAATATAATGAGTAAGACAATTCCTTAAGTTTATAGTGTTACTAAATAAATTAAACCATCCATCATTATTACTAATTAATTTATTTGGAGGTAGTAGACACTCAAAATTAATTAATTTAAATTAATAAGATTAAATTTGACAAAATATGTTGAAATAGAACAAGGAGGAAGAACGAACTTGTTCTCTGCCAAAATCAAGATGAATATTTTTATTCTCTGTCTTCATTGTTTATTAATAGGAGAGATATATGTATATATATATATATATATATATATATATATATATATATATATATATATATATGCTGTTAATCGACTCCAAATTTCATTTATACTTCTTAGTCCAATAGTCCATAATTACACTCCGATCCTACACGTTAGGTGGACCGACATCTACCATCACCCCCTCAAATGGAAAGATTGATATAACAAATAATCTAACTGGGCGGAGTAAATAAAGAGATCCGGCATTTGCACAAAGCCTTGTAAAATATCGCTGTGTTCGATCCTCGCACACGGGTAGTCGAGATAAGGCTATCTTGAAACGGCGCCACGAACATAACGCCAAGAATCAACCTCACATGCTTAGCGCTGAACACTCGGATTCTGCTTATATGCAAAGTACTAACTCAAGGAATAAAGAAGAGGAACTTGTTAATTACATGAATTTATTCACTTTCAAATCCAATCACAAAATCAAGGCTGATTAGGGTTCTCGGACTAAGTCACCGAAATGAATTTTAGGTTCAAATTATGATTTAAACATTAATTAAACCTAATTTTAAACTCTAATAGGATTTTCAAGATACGGGCCGAAATTATGATCAAGGAAATGTCGGAGTCAATAAATAAATAATTTTTGAACTAGAAAACCCTATAAAGAGATGCCTTTTTTCATTTCTTGGAGGTTAAGTACGGCTCAAATCGTAATTCACCCGAAATGAACATCGAATGTTGCCTAAAGCCTATAAATACCCTCCCACCCCCATATTTTCGAAAAATGGTCAAAAGCAGAAGAAAAAGCTACAAAGCAATAAACAACGAGGTAGAAAAGCTGGCGAAGCTCTAAGAGAATCATCATCAAAACCACCTAAAAATTACAATCTTCAAGGCAAAGGGCAACTTGAGGCACCTAAAATCAAGAGAAGCAACTGGAAATTCAAATCTTCTATGAAATAACCCGTTACGCTTAAGCGATTGAAATGTGTTACATATTTCGCCGGTGGTGGGACCCCGGAGATAGTATAAATACTTCGAATAAAATCGATGATCGAGACTAAGATTATATGAGAAGAGTTTAAGGCCATGAATTTTACATTTGGAACGTTCATCGGTATTTAAGTACCTGAAGTTTGAGAACAAAAGTTCGCAAACCAAACGGGGCCTTACACCATCCTAAATATCTTCCACCAACCCCACTATCTCCTTATCCTCATCACCAACTCATCCTCATCCCTTCCCTCAAGCTTGGGTCCGAGACCCCTAAGACCTCCCCTCGATTTTTCTTTCCATTTCTCTTCAATCAGTTGGGCTTCAAACTCAAAGATCGTTTATCAATATCTTCCCTCATCATCTTCTTCAATCGCGAAGAAATGCTGAATCTTTTGAGATATTTCATTCTCAAGAAAGACTTGAGCAATCGAAGTTTTTAAAGTTTAAAATTGTGATGTAAGATCATCGCCTTGAAATATGTGAGTAAGAACATTATACTTGATTTTAGGGTTGAAATGTATTGATTGATCGCTGACTTTTTTAAGTTTCTTTAAATTTTATTTATCGTATGTGGACTTGTTATAGTTGAGCCGGAATGTAAGTTTGACGCTTACGTTGATCGTGTAGAATATTGAAGTCAAGTTATTCTAAGTCGAAGTTGTAACGTTTGGAATTGTGCGTTGATTATAACGGGAAGAATTAGTTGTAGCAATTATTGATTGATTAGAATTGATTAAAGTGTTAGCGGCTGGTAGAGGACGACGGCCAAAATGGAGAACCTAAATGGTCAAGTTTATCGCTTATTAGTCACTAGGACACGCCGTAGTAATCATTCCACCCAGAGCGGTTAAGTCAGTAATTTAATGTAAAGTTGTTGGAATTTTAGAAGTGTATACTAATTTTTGATATAGGATGATTACTAAAAGTTAATTTGAATCATGACGTATAATACTCCTGGATCAATATCCTAAGAAGTTATCTTAATTTAACGTGTTATAAGTACGTATAATTTTCAATAAAAGATTTCAAGCCCTGACCTAACACGTGACTACCTAGATTTATCATTGCTTTGGCTCGTGAGGCGAGTACAAGTCTCACGGGAACCCTTCATATATTATGTTTATATATTTTGCCTGGGTTTTGTCAAAGGGACTATTTTGACTTTATCGAGTTATCAGAACATGTTAGCGAGAAGAAGTTGTGGATTACGATTCATGTTATGAGATTTGCATATTATGGTTATACCAATGCGCGCCAGCAGACCAAAGGCTGTACAGTGTATCAAGGTAATCAGGTGCGTGCTTATTTTGATCGCTAGTATATATTTGGAAATGGAGTGTGACCCCGAGTGTTTGTTGGGTATGCATATCGAGGGTAGTCTCCGTGATTCGGGAGGTTCGTGCGATATGCATATTAAGTGGGGTATAGAGTCTCTATTTTATAATGGCGCCAAGACTTATCCGATTATTTGTGGAGTGATCTCTTATTTGTTTTACTATTCAGGAGGTGAATTTCATTTGTTTATTATTTGTGTGGTGGATTCTCATTTGTTTATTGTTTTGGATTCCTCATCTTATTTGTGGAGGTGGATTCCTATTTGTTTACTATTCGTGGAGGCGATTCTATTTGGATTATTTTGTCTCAGTTGAGACAGCTTCCTTAAATGAATATGCATTATCATGCATTATAAACTCACGAAGTAGATATGATATCGCATAAGAGGATTCTAAGTGTGATTTAGGATAGCGGTCATTAAGCAGCCGGGTTAATGTATATGCTTGCGTTATATATATAAGTACGATTATATGATTGGGTAAAACTGTATTTAGATTCATCACTATAGGCCGACTTTTATTCTCTATGGGCGGCCATGAGTTCAGGGGGTCATCAGTCGTAGGTTGCCGAGAGTCAAGGCTGACAGTCATGGATTACAGACGTAAGCGAGGCGTGTAGCGGCATGTAAGATCCTCAAATGCCCTTTCCTCTCAAGAGGTTTCTCTCCACTGACTTGCATATCGAGGGTCAGACCATACTACTAATATGTTGTATCAGGAGATTATGTTTTGTAAGGTTGTATTATTTAGGCTGATGTATGCTTTGTTGGTGATACATTTTTGTGTGATGTATTAGTTCACCACGGTTTGTGAAAAGATATTATTATTATTAATGTCAAACGAGGTCTTTTATGTTTTTATCCATCGACAGTGACTCGTGCGTGTTGTTAATGATCTTAACTCGCGCGCCAATGGGCCGGGTCAAGCATTCTAGACAAAAGATCACCGGCTACCAAATCAAAAGGATCACTAAAGACCGCAACCAGCTAATAAAGCGCCCTAATACTACAATAAAGGCAGTCAGCTTCGTGTAATAAACACCGAAGACGACAGAACGGTAATAATTCAATCGCAAAATGTACGCGTGCGTAAAGCGCGCGTATGCTGCCAAAAGGGATATGTTTGATATGGATTTGACGCAGATTCATCATATCATCAAGACGCACTTCTTTCTGAAGTTCATCCTATGCTAACCCATCATAAACAAGGTTTCGGTTAATGGGTAGTTCCTGCGATAGCGACCCAATTCGAAGTTTCTCAGATGTTGGGTGACAAAACGCGTCGAAAGACCCGTGCTGCCCAACCATCAAATTTAAACGCCCGCCCGCAATGATCGAGCGAGCCGTCCTAACTGCTGGGAACTATGTTACAAGGGCACAGCGGGACACCTCGAAATGCATGTGTCACCTCTAAAATCTCACGGATGGTACGGTCCTAGATGGTTGTGGCTCAACGAGGAGGCCGAGTATTTGGCCAAAAGGAATACTGACCGCAAAAAATGCCAAGGTAAAGCAAGCAAGCAAGGCATATGTTTGATATGATTCGACGGTACTACCCATCATCAAGATGCATCTTCTTTTTCGAAGCTCATCCTATAAGAACCATTGTTGCCGCGCTGACACGGAGTAATTTTGCATGGGCTACCTAATTTTAAATGCTGAGCACGCGAACAGATTAAAACGTGTCGGAAGCACTCGTATCGTCAGTGAGTCACCATCATTCTTAATAACGCACCAACTCCTACAAGGCCGTGGGCTGTATGTTATTAACGATCGAAATATTACCAAATATTCAAATCAAACAAGAGGAATACGTCATGGGTGCCCGTGTAGTAAATCAAGGGTGTAACAAGTCATGCATTCTCGCTTTCCTTCTTATCCAAGACGTACAAGGAAAGATGCTGTGCCTCATCGGGCCGAGCACCAAATTGCTCATGTTCATGCAATTCAAGACCACGCTACTAAAACTCCCGAATCCAAGTGATAGCCTATTAATGGCAAACTCAAGCATCCTCAAGCAAGACCATATTCCATGCCTCACACTAACCCGCCAAGTCGAGGAAGGCCCAAGTCTACACCACCGCCCAAACTAGAATAGTGGTGGTCAAGTCTATACGAGTTTGTCTCAAATCTAGAAGTGTTCAAGTATACACCAAATGCCTAAATCAAGAGGGTCAAGTCTATACCAAATTGCACTATATCATAAAGTCTCAAATCCAAAGACAAACGATCGCTTCATACAACCACGCGATCAAGGCTAGCATGATCCGCTCGACCATATCCAAGTCAAAAATCAAGATCTCCTCCTAGACCCTCTCCAGGACACATATCTCAATCAAGACCAAAGCTCAAATCAGCTCGAGTCCATATCATCCGCCCATAATCAGAAGATCAACATACATAGTGAGAAAACTATATCGATAAATAACCTCAATCGCTTTCTGATAAATCATTTGTACATCGAAGATTTCACCAAGGGGTTTTATTAATTTTATAAATAATAAAAGCTTTCTTTGCATTACAATAACTAATTATAATGATTTGCTTCACTATTAGTTTAATATGCTAGTAGTCTTGTTAACTATCATATGAATAATGAATTCACATTTGAAATATATTAATTTACTCTGAACACGCCAAATTAAAAAAAGAAAAAAAGGAAAAGGAAATCTATATATACTCCGTATTAACAACTTTGTCATCTGAATTTCTTGTGTTATTTATGCACGTCCATATGGTTCGTCCTATTTTATCAGCAATGAAGTATCTCAAGATTGAAGGACAATACATATTTTTCTTCATTTGCTTTATCTTCGTTAGGTTATGCTTTTCATGTTCTTCTTCATCTATATACTCAACTGCAATAAATAAAGCCACACTTGAGCTCCGAAATTACACAAGAATATCGGAACAATTTCGAACGATAAATAGAAGAGACTTGACTGAGTGTCCTGATTCAAGCCCCTACGTTTATATCAATATAAGCTCAAGGAATCCCACTCTTTCAGATGATGAATATGTTACTGTTAACGTTGGAGGAGTTTTGAAACCTTCCGATAGACATTGGGTGGCTATGCTTTCTCCTGCCCATGACAAGTAAGAATACTACACTTAATTGATAATTCATCCCATTTTAAATGGAATTTAGTTATTTCATCTTTTTTCAGGACAAGTTCTATTATATCATATTTTGTAATGACGTTATATTATTTATATATGTTTTCTTATTATGAACTTGAACATGTATTTTATGAGTTTCAAGTTTCAACTTTCAAGTATATATTCTTTTAATTTAGCTTGAATTCCTTTTGATATCTAGCATACAGTAGTCTTGCTTTGGTGTTATGTTATCGATTTGGTTCCAGATATTGGAATCAAGCAAGTTGGAATTAAAATCTTAGATTGTTACATTGTTTCATATTACTTTTTGGAGGTATAAATATTCTAGTATATACGGTCCGAGAATGTGGATGTTAAAAACAATAACAAATGTAATATTTAAGGACGAATATGGAATATTTGTGTACAACTTTCGAAAACTAACTTGTAATACTTAAACTATCTAGGAGTAAACGACAACTTCATTTTACTGTTATCTTGTTTTCTTAATATATAAACATATTGGGTAATAATAATCGTATTATTTATGTATTGTATATACATATATTATTGAAAGGGAGTATTTTTTATCGCTGCTACATATTATATTCTTCATCTCACAACGATTATCCACTAATTTTTTTCACTTTTTCGTAGTTGAACTTTCGATCGTAGATTTTTAGTTTGTATTTTATAATATTTTATGAAAAATGTATTAATAAAAAAATACATTTCAAATTCTTTTTCCATCGATATATTTTCATAAAATATTATAAAAATATAAATAAAATATCCGTTGTCAAAATTCAACTACGAAAAACTAAAAAAGCAAGTATAATTTTGCACGGGCGAAGTATTTTTTAGCTACAATAACGACTTTTCACATCTGTTTATTTGAACGAATTGAGTATATATATTTTTGTTGTGGCGAGTATAGCTTTTAGTTACATGTGCATGCATAAATATATTTCAGACATGATGCTATGCTTATTATTACGACTACAACATAAAACTAGATTTCATGCTAATATTTCAGACATGATGCTATGCTTTTAGTATACTCTCAATGCTTAAATCAAGACTTATTAGGATAAAAATTTCTAAGAGTTTGTGGGGTCCGAAATTCAGGACTTCATTAATATATTCGAATGTTGTATAATCAATTTAGAATTGAGTCTCAATAGCCTTTCGTACGTGTCACCCGTTCCACTTGGACCATATATATGGAGTTTACACTTGAGCTTATTAACAATAAGACTGACTTTGGTATCATGCCAAGAGTCCATAAGAACAATACTAAAACCAATTGATCGTTATAGATAAATAAAGCACATACACAACCTTATTAATACACCCGAAAAACTTTACACTTCCAATAAGTAATCCCAATAAAAAATGACCAAATTAGTCTATCATCCGTACATACATCTGTCAAAATAGCTAGAAGTGATGGATTCTATATCGTTTTCCTGTAGTATACTGACATCAACTTGTATTGTATATCAATTTTAATTCATTTTGCCGACAAATTTATTATGTAGTTTCTTGTCTATTAACTATACCAATATTCCCTCATAATTTATATCAACCAAGTTTTAATTTACCGTCATTGTCTAGAAGGCATCGCGGGTTGAACACAAGCCAACCATTTTCGGCTAGTGATATGCTATAGCCTATATGTGATAATTTCAAAATGACAACTATATGCTTTCGCTATCTATCAATAAATATGTTTCCTTGTGGGTTATCTCAATTATTAATATCACACGTTAATATGCATATTCTATAGCATCTCAAGCTGTCCATTGGATGCACTTCTGTATGAGCAGACGGGTGATTTCAGTAAACTTCCCCTTCTTTGCCATTATCCCGTGAAGGTCAGTCAAATAAATACTCCTTACATCTAGAGGTGTCCAACAATCGGATCCGATGTATTGGGCCGTTTGCTTAAGCGGCAGGCTATTTATTAATTTGGCCTAAAATTTTGTGGATACTAGGCTTAGCACATATTAGTATCAAAAATAAATGTGATAATGGTGAAATTTGAACCTTAAAACTTATGGTAGAACTGTAAGCTTGTAATTGTACCAAATTGATGATATGTTGATTTGTGTATAATAATTATCAAGTTATTTAGTTTCAAATAATATATAAATAAAAGGATAAGATTCAATAATATATTATCCTTTATATAATAAAGCATATTTGTAATTAAAGACTATTTCAAGAAATAATTAAAATGATTCTATTTAAATCATGAAAGTTATTTAGTATTGCAATAATATATTATCCTTCAAATAATAAAACATATTTCTAATTAAAAACTATTTCAAGATATTGATAGATTTGGTATTATTTGATATATTCTATGAAAGTATTTAGTATAAAGATAATGTTCTGATGGAATAATATAAGATTCACTAATATATGAATAAAAGCATTAGATGCATCAATATATTGTTTAAAAATAATTTAATATTTTATTATTTAAAAGAATAATATGTTAATGTAATTGTATTTTTAATATTTTTGAAGAAACATTAAGCAACTTGTATAATATGTCATGAATTAAAAGAATTTACATACAATCTTATATTTAAGTAAATTGTATTAAGCATATGATTAGTATAATGCTAACATATGTCACCACTATTGCTCTGGCTCAACGACGTATGTTGCTGAATCTGTGAGCCCGCTCAAAACCCACCTAAAGTTAAATTAACTACCGTTATGCCCGCCGTTTCTTTTAAAAGGGGGCCATTGGCCGAATATGGGTCCATTAATTCCTTAACGGGCTGGCCCGGCCCGGTTCGTTAGACCCGACTACTTACATCCATTCCAATTTAATAATGTTGTTTAATTTATCAAATAAAAATATTGATCCTAAATTAATCTTATCTAAATATATTGTTATTATTAACATATAAAATGGCAACATATAATTGTGTAGTATGAATTATCTAAGTCTATTATCTTTTGATATGATCCCTCCATATTAAAAAGTGTAAATAAGTTTCTTTCACTTTATATTAAATTTTGTACAAATTTCATTCAGAATATTTCAATACACTAGTCTCCAACCATTCAAATATACTGTGGTGATTTTTACACTGAATTTTTAGAAAATATATTTCAAGACTGAACTCCATTATATCAGAAATCCCAAGTGTAAACAGATATTATATATATATTATAATATTATATATTATACTCTTTATGTTTCATATTTTAAAATAAACACTTAATTGGGTCAATGTTTAATACAATAATCAATTTTAATTAATTAAATAAAAATAAAAATAAAATACATTATCTTCAACCTTACACACCCCTTAATACCTATACCCTGGAACGGGATCAGAATGAAAATGGAAGGAGGATAAAGTTTGAAAAAATAAAATAAGGGGAGCCCAATTTTAGAGAGAAAAAAACATTAAAGCTAAATTGTTGCTTGCAAGTTAAATGGAGGGTGTGGATGAGAACTGATTTGGAGTTTCTGTTCAAACTTCATATTGTTGTGCCATCATGAGCGGTTGAGACAGTACACATGCAAGGACAAGTCAGATTCCTCACAATGTATGACCAATAGTTGGATGATAGGAATGGGGTGGATACCTCACTGTCAGAGGATATTTACTATCAAATCTGTGCTTGGTTGTTTTGGGAAGCATAAGACAACTGAGATGCATACCAAAATTGCAAGGCTTGCAGATAAAGGAGCTGCATTTCCTTTAAGAAGTGGTGTTGATGTGTGGGATGGAGAAGATTAATACGATGCGACATATTTTTATTTAATTAATTAATATTGATTATTATATTAAATATTAATCCACTAAGTATTTATTATTTAAAAAATGACTCATAAAGCGTAATATATATATATATAATGTATGTTTCATTCTGTGCTTACCTATTATAGTTTTGCTCGCGACTAAAAAGAAGATTGAAGTTATGGTGCAAAACTCACCCACATGTACCTATTCGAAATAGTTGTTAGCCTATTCAAATATTTTTCAGAATTCATGCATTCTAAATTTAGCCTAAATTGTATAATGATTTTCTTTGGTTAAGAAATAACTTAGCTAAATTTTTTGTAAGGTCATATATGATTATTAAGATCGTATTATATTCAAAATAGCATTTAATTAAATGCATGTAGATTTTGTTTCTTTTTTCTTTTTTATTTCCTTTTCTGTTATAAGCTTGATTTTAGATTATATTATATTTGAAATTCAAATTTTATTTTTTTTTATTTTCTTAATATGCCTTTTTTATCAAAATTTTTAATATTGTATGAATTTAGTTTCTGAAATATCATATGTTTTAGTGTAATGATATATCTAGTGAGTAATGAAATACCATAAGTTATTGAATGAAGTTTTTTAAACATTAAAGAAATATCTTTCAATGTCTCATTATATAATTGTGTTTGATGTGTTGTTAACACTTTTGAGATATTTTTTATTTTTTCTGTTTGATATAGATATGTCAAAGTGTTATGGTATTACAAATATGTTACTAAATACCATAGTCGCAATAATAATGGTATACCATATTCAACAATTATATCTCATACATTGAAAGATGTAAAGAATAAAATGTTTAATCTTTTATTATCATTTTCTCTAATGTTATATTGTATGATTAACCAATAAATAAATACCTTTTGATGCTTTAGTAATGATATCACATACAACGAGTATTATTTGTAATCCCTTTGGCTAATATGATATGGTATGATTAAGTCTTAAAGAAATATCATTGATGTACTCATTATATAATTGTATTTGATATGTATTCTCTTTAATATAGTATTGGGTTTTTTTCTTACTTGTTTCTTGATATATCATATGACTTTGAGTTACGGTATTGAAACCATCTATCTAAATACCTTTAACAGAAGATCAATAGTATGTCATATATGTAGAAATGATACCACATACAATGAGTATTATTTCTAATCACTTTGGATAATATATTGTATTATTGTGGTATGTATTATATAAGTATTACCTTAGTATTACTCCTCCAAACGACTCTAGCATTTTGGACTATAATATTTTATACTACCTTAGTTTCATCCTTAAAAGATGGTTTAGTTTTATTTTTCCTTATCAACCATTCAACCAATTATCTACTTTGTGGCAGGCTCAATATGTAAGAAACGATCCAGGCTATCTAAATTGCAGTAAGAAAGAATGCCAGAAATATGATAATGGAACATGTATTGTATCTACATGTGGTGGCTCATTATCGTTTCATGTAATTAACATCAGAACAGATATTGAATTTGCCTTCTTTGCTGCTGGATTTGAGACACCTTGTTTGCTCAAGAGATCTTCTTCAATTGAATTTTCTAATCCTCGGAAGCCATTATATGGACATCTATCAAGCACAGATTCCTCTGGAACTTCGGTATGTGTTATATATACTAGTAGACAACATGTAGTACTAGTATATATGTCTTATACTGTTTGGTAGATGCTAGATAGTAGATAGTAGCCATCAAAGATAGACGTGCTGTAATATGGTACCGGATAGATGAATTTTTAATACTCTAAATGTCTGTTTCGATGGATGGATTTGGACTTATGGATTTAAAATTTATTGGCCCAAATTCATAACGTTATTTGGCTAAATCTAAAATGAGCTGATTTGAAATTCACTCTGAATAGAAATGGATTTGGGCTATTAAAAATGGAAGGATTTACAATGACTCCAAATTAGGTTTTATTTGTCAAATCCATTTCTAAGGGAAAAAGATCCTCTAGCTCCTCTTCCTGCCTCCTTCTATGTTTCCAGTTTTAAAATATTATATATCATGTATAAAGGACATCACATCATGAGTAGTTATGATATAACCACTCAGTGCATGATGTACAAATTATAAAATAGGGAGGCATGAAATGAGGCACCGACGGAAGGTAAAGGATCCTCAACGATCTCTGAGGCTCTTGTTCTTTTCTAAATACATCATCAAATCCCTCCTCAAATTCTTTGATTTCCTAAATAATGAATTTGATTTCAAATCCATGAATTTCAAATCTCTTTCTCCAAATTCATCTTCAAATCCAAATCTACCAATCCAAACAGATCCTCACTTATCTTAGTTTGCTATGATAATAAAAATTATTTTTATATGGACAAATATGGCACCTAGTGGAGGCCAATGGAGTAGTGCATTAGTCTAGATGGGTCATACTTAATATTCTCTCCGTCTCAATTTAAGTGATCATCTAATAAAATTTTATCTTCTCATTATAAGTGATTGTTTCTTTTACCAATACGACTTTTTGCATTGAAATTTGTTTTGTCTTCTAATATTTTTTTCTTTCTTTTGGTTGATAACCTTAGTTTGGTTGAAATTTTATCTCTCCTTAAATTGTACAGTTAATAATTTTCTTAATAAAATAATTTTTTCCTAAAAAATCATATAAATTAAAACGAAGGAAGTACCACATTAGAGTACTACTACACTTGGAACTCGGTTTCGAATGATGTGTGGAACCCGGTCTCATATGATCACGTGAATGAAGTTGAAGGGTTAGTATTAAAATTGTGTTGATAATTTATGGGGTTAGCACCTAAAATCCTTGAGCAAATATTTAGTACTACGCTTCAAGGTCTTATTGAAAGTCATCTATATTTAGTTTACTACTAAACTTAAAAATTTGGAATTATATTTTATTTTATCATAATGATGATTTAATAATTTTTGTTAGTGGAAATTTTGATGCAGATGCGATTAACATGGGTTAGTGGAGATAAAGCTCCTCAGCAAGTACAATTTGGTGGTGGCAAATCAGTTACCTCAGAAGTTACTACATTTTCGCAAAATGATATGTGCAGTAAGTTACAATCCAAATCTTCATATAAGTAATAGAGTACGTAATGAGGATTATTCTACTAATTATGTCCATTAAAGAATTTGCTAGAAGAACTAGTTACTAAGAAGAGAAATAATGACAAAAAACATCATCAATGATTGATGTTCTCAAAAACGAAATTGATATGAACTACAAGAAACATGCATTATAAACTTTTATAAAGTAGAATATATAAAGTAGAATATATATATATATATATATATATATATATATATATATATATATATTAAAGTTATTGGTTTGTATATATATATATATATATATATTAGGTTATGGTAGTTTGTTCCCTTTTTATTATTACCAAATTACCTACCAAATGAAGCTTATTAAAAGACACTTAATAATTATCAAATTTCAATAATAATGAGTTAAGAATCATTAAAATAAACTCACCACTTGAAGTTATATATTAAACTTACATGACTTTTAATATTTCACATGCATCATCTTAAATGATAAATTATTTACCAAATACAAATATGTAACTAAGAAATTAGTTGATTTTTTTTAATTTTATCCTATTTTAGACTTTTAATAATAAAAATTTATTATCACTTTTAGATTTGATAAGCACCATTCTATAAGTTGGGTTTAAAATAATAAATCGTCTTACAATTAATTTAACTTAGTTAGTAACTTAATTGTAGTTGAGATGCATAATTTTCATTTGAAAATTTACTATTAAAAATATAATATTTTGATAATAGTAAAATAATTCGAGAGAATAATACTTACAATAAACAAAGTTGAAGAAAATGAAGTATAGATAAAGTATTTGGCATGAAAAATGAAACTATCTAATTTTGATTAAGAACGAAAACCAAGACGTTTGAATAAATCTTTTTTTCACAAGCTCAAAATGGTTAGTTATGAATATATGATTTGTAAATATTTTTTACTACTAAATATTTTCAAATCTCAAAATATAAGTAGAAGATTTCATGAATCGTCACTTTTTTCTATATATCATCAATCACGATTTAGATGATTCTTTTTCAAGATTTGTATCATTTCTATTTTAAACTATTAATTCTATATTTTAAAAAAATAGAAATTATACATATACTATATTCAAAAGATATTAACAATTAATCTTCATCTTTTTAAATTCATTATTCAATATTAAATATCACACTACTAATAATCAAATATGTCTCATACAACCGATCAATAACATTTGTAAATAAGTAAAAATTAATATAACTTTTAGCATATTATATTGAGTAGAACACATAGACTTCATACTTTTATGTTTTTGAATTTGGATTATTTGAAGTAAAATAAAGAACATATTATTTATTAGTATATATTCAACAGAACATATATTATATTTATAAGTTAATGTCATATATTCCCCTAACTTGATAAATGAATATATTGATGGAAAAAAATATGCATATTTCGAATAAAACTTTAAACAAATAGCATAGCAGGATCAATTTAATTATCATAAAATCAGATCTAAAAATATATAACAATATATTAATATCATAATACTTACAAATAAGCAATGGAATAAATCACCAACACTACTTTCACGGGGTTCTCAATTCCCAAGAAGAAGACCATAATAAAGAATGCCTAGTCGATCCACACCAGAGAAAATAATCCTATACTTGAGTTTGCTACAATGCTTGGATAATCGGATGATAAAATCAAAGTGAAACTTTACATTGCTAAACCTATAAGTGGGGAGGCGTGAATTTGCACCTTTTTATGACAGTTTTACGAGCACCTAACCTAATATATCCCGTCTATTTATAGACTCTTATCATTTAACCTCAAAGCCAATCGAATAGTTAATGAGCCGGCTCGTTTAATTTAAACTAATTCGTTAAGTAAACGCAACTAAATGTTATTTAACAAGTCAACTAACTATTTAAAGAATTAAACTCGACAAGTTAATTATTTCTAGTTCATCCAATTAATAGTTTATGTTGTAGTATAGTTACCCGATTGGTAATTTTATTGGGACATAATCAATTTCTCAATTTATCAAATATATTTTAATTTCATGTATGAAATATAATTCAACATCATCAGAGCATGCGACCTTCTGCGCCGATAGTAAAATAGTAGTGTAATATAATTAACCATTATTATTATTATTATAACGACATGTATGGTATCAAGCAACTGACACAACCCCCCGATACATTATAACGAGAACCCAACTAGCAATTACAATTACTATTATCAACACTTAGTTTTAGTAATCTCATTTAACTAAACAAGTAAATGAACGGCATAAAATTGTCGCAACACGATAATTATTGAAACAAATATTCATTGATTTCCAAATTATTATATCTCTCGAATAATTAAATTAAATTGTTCATAAAATTTACATTTACTTCGTATTTGACGATGACGCTTAACATTTTCAATCGACATTGGACACATGTTACATCCAACAACTCCACAGAATATATACACATTAAATAATTGTATCATCTAAATTCAAAACTTGAATCTTCCTTCTCATCTTTGTATGAAATTGAATCGATAAATTTTGACTTGGTATATTGAGAAATAAACTCCTTTAAGGTGGTTCCTAAGAGAACTATCAATGGTTTGGGATTTATAAGCATTTAATGAATGGTCGATGAGTATATAATCTATTATGCTTTAAGATATACTAGTTCAATAACAAATCTTTATATATAAGCGAAGATAACCCCAATGAATTAAGTTCAACGTATCGTATTTTTATTAATTACAAGACAACTAATGACTAATAACTTAAATATATAAATTAAAAGTAACGACGTTCAAAAGAATTAAAAATCATTTTTAATTTTAGGAGAAAATATATTACAAATTGCACGAATAATTTGTTAAAACTAAATTATGAGGACAATTATATTGGTGCAAAATCATAATCGAAGATATTCTTAATCTGACAAAAGCTTAATATGACTTGCAAAAGGTGTTCAAGCTCACTAATTAGGACATTGGATGAATTATATTACAAGAATTTTGGAAACAATAATATTGAAGAAATCACAAGGTCAACAATTACATATTCACCAACTCTTTTCAACATTAACATTATATCAATAATTTCCAATAATTATGAAAATAATAAATATGTATTTAATTATTTTACAATAATCAATGACATCTAACATCATCAATATCTATTTATAACATATACATTTTACCTTTTAAGTATTTTCCAAACAATAATAATTGATTTTGGATTCAAGAAAGAGGCTATATATGACAGTGACTCAACCTTGTACTTCTTGGCAATCAACTACAATTTATAGTAAATAGTGCACAATCATGAAATATGTCAAATCTTGTATACAAATTCTTAAAATCTCTAACTCAAAGACGTGACAAGAATTATTATCACAATTATAAATTATACTATTCATGTCTTCAAAATTGATTGGACAAACAAATTCAATGCACTGCCAATAACATGGATCTTTTTGTTCAAGAGAATACAAACTTTATTTCAAGTATGACAATAGTTAAACTACTAAAGACAATAACCTTTAGGCACTCATTAATAATATTATAAAATCGCTTCCTCATAATCATATCAACTTTAAAAAAGAACATTTATAAACTCCTAAAAAATAACATATACTATAATAAAAAAATATTAGAATCACTAATTGCAAGTATCAAATTATTAGTTCTTTAAAAAAAAGCGTCTACCACTTTACATTAGTCAGAATCAGGTCCAAAATGTTTCTCTAAAAGCATCTAAATCACCAGACTAGATCAATTTGATATATAGCATCAACTTAATTTCATTTTAATTGATATTTTTATTTCTTTAAAATAATGTTTTAGTTGAATAACCTTTTATAATACTAATTTCACTTAACTCAACAAATTAATATATTGCATGAATCGTACAGTAGTATAGCGAGGATCGAACCATACAAAGTTGATTATCAAAATTAATTAAACTAATTAAACTATACTAGAAAGCAATTTAAATAGAATTTGGTTTTGAAATAGCTAAACTAAATGCAATATCTAAAACAATTAAATATATATTTTTGATTTATTGATGAAAAGATTTCATCAAATACACTACGGCTAAATATTTACAATATAAATTATCAGTTATTTTTTGGGTTCGATTTTATCTAAAGTTTGGTATCCCATTCGGTTTGCGGGCTCACCGAATGTTTCTAGTTTAACTAATCTCCTATGTCACTAGCGAAATTAATAAGACTAAAAACTTCAAACTCAATATGAATTTAATATTATGAACCAAATATTTAACTTCATACTTCCGTATAACGATCTCATATTCAATGATTCAAATGATCTATTATGAATTTCTATTCGGGTGGTGGCTTAATAATAATACACAGATAAAATTAGTAACAATGAATAAAACAAAAAATTAATATAACTAAAAATAAAAATATTTAAATATAAAGCATCCAAACTATTGACTACATCAATCCCCAACAAGTTTTAGATTAAAAACATAATTAAAAAACATAACAAAAAGAGCGGTATAAAATCAATCCAGAACTCCTATTGTCAAACAATATCCCATACTCCCATGCATAAGATTGACTCCATGCGTAGTGTTTTGTAGCTGCTTCTTGTCAGTCAAGAACTAGTTTAGAACGAGTCGAATCGAACCGAATATCAAGAAGGTTCGAAGTTCGCTAGCGCATGTCGAACCATAGGTTCGATTCAAGCTCGATTTTGCGTAACCTTACTTTTAGGTTCACCGAGTTCGATGGAAAATTTAGACTTTATAGTTTGGCTCGTTCGCCGAATTGTTTAACTGCTTGAAAGCTCGATTCGTGCCAAAATCAAAACATAATTGTACAAGAAAAACATTAAAACTGAAACAATTGAACTAAGAAACCATCAAAACAGAAACAATTAAACCAAAAGAACATCAAAATTAAAACAATTAAATCAACAAATCCTAAAACATAAACTTAATTGAAATCCCTTCAAGAATCAAGAGCTAATTGCAATCCTAACCCAAATCCTAATTCAAACCTTCAAAATTGAACATGCAGCTTCAAAATCCTTCCAACCTGCTTCAATTGTACCTCATAATTGTATTTGTTGGAATAAAAAATGTAAAGAAACAAGTGCAGGCATAATAATTCAATTTTTTGATAATTATTGCTTTCCCCATGAAATATTGCCTTCACTATATAATCGCCAAAATATATGTCAGCATGGTGAAAAGAGAAAGTGATGATCACGAGCCGATAAAGGTGTGGGGTAGCCGGACAACCTAAACCGAGCCAAACATGTTCGAATAGTTCGGCTCGGTTCACCGAATAACCATTTTAAATGTTCGGCTCGGCTCGTGAGTCACCGAATCGAATCTCGAACCAAACTATTTCGAGCCGAATACTACGAATCAATCAATCTTTTAGGTTCATTCATGTTCTACGAAACTATCGCTCTTCGCCAAAGCTGGAAAACAGGCTATCAAAACATGTTTTTCTTCTTATATGCAATATTAGGTGTTTGACATATTTCAAAGCGATCTGCATCCGTCTTTTTATTAATTATTTCAAGACTTTTTCAATTAATTTATTTTTCTTTAATTTGTTCGAAAATTCACAACTTTCAACTAATATTCCTACAAAATACGAAAGATCGATAAGTGTCAGATATTTGTCAATTAAACAATAAAAACTCTTAAAATATATCAATTTAAGCACAATAAACTTCCTAAAATAGATGACAACATACTTAACTCGCCATCGACATAATACAATTAAATACTTATCTAAATTAATGGCTAATTGCCATTACCTCCTCGCATCATCGCTTAATTTTTCGCTAGGTCCTTGTACTACGCTGCTCTTTCTCAAGCGTGGCCCTCATACTCATGTTTTTCTCGGTATGTCCTTGGACTCAGAATGACTATAACGCTCTCTTATTTTGAAGATAAAATGACATGACGCTCACCAAGTGATTAGATGCTCATTTCACCCCTCTAAATTTACTATTCGTGCGTATATATTATTTCCCACTTTACTCTAACAATAAACTAAAGTATGTTGATACATTTAATTTTTTTACATAATTATGATAAAATCCCCACTACTTACTTTAAGACATCCCACCCCTATCCATACCTTCCCCTAAACTTTTCTCCTCCCCAAACTTTCATCTTCTTCCCCACCTCCAGCCCAGCCCACCATCCCACCTACACCCCCTTCCCTCTTGCTCCAACCACCACTCGCTTCACCCCAAACCCCACCATCCCAATTTAGAAGGAGGCGGGTGGGTGTGTCACAGAAGAAATTAGTGTGAGTTTTATTTTAATTACGTAAAATATTTTAATTGTGTCCCTTATACTTTAATTTAATGTTAGGAGTAAAGTAATCATTTATATGTCCAGAACATGTCAGAAAAGAACAATAGTAAGGACCATGCTAGAAAATAATGCATAATATAAGGACCTAACTGAAAATTAAATGATAGTAGGGGAACCGGCCAATTAGCCTAAATTAATTGAGAGTACACCTTTTGATAACTCATGTCAGATCCTGGCTCTGTTGCCCCCCTATTGTAGATTCAATACTGCCAAGCCCCGCCAAGGATTTTGGATGGCATGATCCAGGATACATACATTCAGGAGTCATGACTGACCTCCAACCTTCCACCACATTTTCCTACAAATATGGAAGGTAAATATATTAGTTGTCCTTGTTTCTGATTTCATATATCGAATCGCCTTGCTTTTAACGAAAGTCTTGTCTCATCAAGTGGTGCCGGTGGTTACCTTTGCCATTAAGTGCATAACCTATAGATCATTTGGTATAACCTCAGTCCAACTTTTCTTCATGTCGCTGTCTCTTCCTGCCATTTATGTTTCTCATATAAATAGCGTATGATGTTGAGCGCGTGTCAAATGCCAAGTTGGAGGCTAAAGATCAGGAAACCCACCCAAGTCCCGACCTCGGGCTTGAGCTTGGGAGGGACTTCGGTCCCGACCTCGTTCGAAGCTGAAGACTTATTTTGAGGCGTTTCGACGCTTTTGGCCCATTTTTCTATTCGCTTTTAGGTTTTATATTTATGATCTTTGGTAGTTTACATATATGAAAGCAAGTATGGTATTTTATGTATGAACACCACCTCAAAGGAGACATCAAAATAGAGAGAATTTATTATATTCAACAGCTTCATAATGAGAGACTTGTAATTATTATTTTCATGTTTATGAAAACACTCAATTGAGATTCGTTTCTAGAGATTTGAGTGTATTTAAAGAGTAATAATCTAGACGATATAATATATTTCTTGCTACGTAATCAATTTTCCCGAATTTATTAGTAGATCGATGTAAAAGATAATGATTAGCTCAGATTTTAGGTAAATCGATAAATCTTATGTGTTTATTTTCGTAATTTATTCTTTCAAGTATCAGTTATGTCTCGACTAGTGTTATTAATCCCATGATCTTAGTAATTAGTGTCATCGATGATACTACAATTATTGTTAATTACGGGTTAAAAATCGTATATCCCGGACGGATCTGAGTTATTGTCAATTATAGAATTGCCAATAACGATGTAGGATTCCTAATATATGACGCATAAAAAACATAATTTCAGTGATTCGAGTGGATGGAGTGATGAAATCACTTTCAAAACACCACCTGCTGGAGGAGCAGATGTACTTCATTTTCTTGCATATGGTGATATGGGAAAAGCTCCCCTTGATTCATCTATTGAGCATTACATCCAGGTCACAAATCATAAAAAAAACTGTGTACCTTTCCATTAATTAAAGAGGATGGTGGTGGTTCTCCACTTATCACGTAATGACTTGAATCCCCATTTTTAGTTTCTGTTAAGAGCTGAAGTGTTTGTCTTATCACTTCTTTATCATTATATTTTTTCTGATTTTTTGTTTTTTATTTGTTTAGTCCTAACATGAAAATTGATTTTGATGAAATTTGTAGCCAGGGTCTCCTTCGGTGGTGGAAGCCGTGTCCAATGAAATATCTACCGGCATTGTAGACTCCATATTTCACATTGGAGATATAAGCTACGCTACAGGATTTCTTGTTGAGTGGGACTTCTTCCTTCATTTGATAAATCCAGTTGCATCTAAGGTGTCATACATGACTACAATTGGAAACCATGAAAGGGATGTTAGTATGTATGATGTTTTGGCATGTTTCTCTTACTATCATTGAGCTATCACAAGATCGGCCCTCTTTCCTTTCGAATAATTCCTCCACCAGAGCTCCCTTGATTCGACCTTGTTGAACCATAAGCATTAAGCTTCAATGTCCATGGTTTTGGCAACCCCCATTGGACAATTCTACACCTATTTGCAATCTGGCATGCTTGCGAATAGAGCACTTGCCCTGCTCTACACCTGTTTGCATTCCTCGTATGCTGCAAAGACATCAGCTGTCTGGTTAGACCATAGATAGAACTCTGCTTATCACCATGTTCAGCTGCATATGAATTCCCTTGTGTGTTGCTTCGTAACGTGATTCCCACAGAGACCAGAGTATCAAAACAAGATTAATACTTTGAGCATGTCCCTTTCCCTTGGCCTACATGAACCATTGAAGAAGGAGATGATGAACTGATTCATGACTTTGTGTACTGATTCCAAAAATCATATTGAAATCACCAAGGCAAAAGATTGAGTGGTGTGAGTTCCATCAAAGTCTTCCCCAGCCATAAGTAAGTTTGAGTCAATTTCCTTCCTTCACCATCCAATGAATATGCTTCTCGGTATCTTCCCCAGCCATAAGTAAGTTGATGGAAAGGTAAGTTTGAGTCAATTTCCTTCCTTCACCATCCAATGAATATGCTTCTCGGTATCTTCCCCAGCCATAAGTAAGTTTCTCCAAGCCCTGGATTGTTGTTTCGTGATGGAAAAATATAATGGATGGCTCTGCATACAATCCTTTGTCTTCTTAAAATTGCCCAAAGTGTATTTTGTTCTCTATATCGAAACTAGTTCTTCATGAGCAATGTCATATGAATATCCTGAATCTATCTCATATTTCACCCACCCTCTTCAAAAGGATAAAAAACATTCTTCCATGAAGTCCAATGTACTCCTCTTGACAATCCTTTCCATAGAAATTTATTGAAGATGTTTTCACTAACTTCCATTATTGTCTTAGGCATCAAAACCCGTCGTCATTAAATAGAGAGGCATAATTGCTAGTACACTTTGGATAAGCACTATTTGGCCACCAAAATATAGATCCTTGTTGCTCCATAATTCAAGCTACTTCCTTCTTTTGGTGATAACATCATCAAATAGCATCACCTACCTATTGCCATGCTGAATAGGAACGCGCAAGATACATAAATGGAAAAGTACCTCTAGCCATGGTTCTCCATTGAACAAGCAAGTGTTCACTTTACCATCATTTCCACTGAACATGACTGGTCCACTGGTTCTGAACAGGTAACTAAATCAACCAATAACAAATAGGCTTACTCGATTCGACTCGAGAAGTTCGGTTCAAAAAGTTTGATTTGAGCTCGAATTTTATTTTCAAGTTCGACCGAACTCAAGCCGAAGGCTCGCTTTGGCTATAACTATTTAAATTTATATATTTTTTTCATACTTTATCATTAAGATTCGACGCTTCCCCTCGAACCTTCGAAATGTTTGAATCGGACCTCGAACCTTCGAAATTTTTCAAACCAAATCGAACATTGATTTTTCAGATTCGTTCGAATCTCGAGCCGAACAAAACATGGAATCCTTCTATTTGAGCCGAATTAAAACATGTTCAAGTTTGATAGGATTCGTCTCGTTCACATGCCTAACAAACGTACAAAACCATTATATCAATATATGTATGCAGTACTAGGGCACTAATTATACTGGATTCCACTAATTCACTAATTTTGATCATTATAAATTATTTTGAATTAATATTTCTCCTTTTTATATGATCTGTAGTTTGAGTGGATGAGTAAAGATATGGCTTCTGTGGATAGATCGAAAACTCCTTGGCTCATTTTTACCGGGTAAGCAAAGATGCAACCATGTCCAGGAAATAGTGATGGCAACAATTTAATAGCTACCATTTGGGCCGACAAAATTATTAGAAATAGTATCGGAAAAAATTAGTATCCATTATAACAAACAAAATTGGAAAAGTAAAGTTGAAATAATCGAATAATGTAGCAGTTGAGCTGTAATGTAAGGAAGAATTTTTAATATTTATTTAAAGGGGTACAAAATAAAATCACTATAGAGGAAAATTTTAGTGTAGCTGTGTTTCTTTATCAAATCGAAAGGATCTACCGTCCAAACTATGTATCCCCAAAGATTCGAATACTAATTTACTCACAGATGTTTGACTTGTTTGCTCGAATTTGATTTGGCCCCTGACAGTGATCGGTATGAAAGCCCGGCTCGACTCTGACTTTTTTTGATTTGTCTCTGGATTTGATTTGGATAAGCCATATTCCATGAAATTGATACATGCCAGTTTCTACTACTTTATTCGGTATCTGCCCCTGATCAATACGGTCCGAGCCGAGAGTTCTTTAGCATCATATTCCCGCTTTCTGCTTGTACGAACTTAATCTGGGTTTTGGACTGATCTCCGTCTATGTCGATTGGATTTATTTCATCGCAAACGCATCTACCGCTGACTTCGTTTTAGCACCGCCATGAACTTCACCTTCAAGTAGCTGGGACTTAGTAATGCAGGTTTTGTCTGGGGCGTGGACTTGACCGGATGTAACTACGAAGTCGTCAGATGAAAACATTTGCATGTTATCAAGCAATATATTGCTTTTCATTGTACTACAACGGCCTTAAGTAGCTTATTAATATGTAGCAGACTTAGTAAGATTGGGCATCACTTGGATTTGATTTAAGCTTTGAAGCAATGTACGCTACTAATCTGTACTAACGGCCTTAGCAAATAGTCAGATTACGATCAAGATGAAAATCGAGTATATCTAACCTTGTTCAATAATTAATCGACGATGGTGGCCTTGGGTGAAGGCTTTCCCCGTTTTCGACTCCATGTAGACCGAATATTCAAGTGTATTTCTTATATCTAACTCACTTAATCAAATCAGAGATTTTTCAAAGTGCTCATACAAGATTTATGAATCGACGCTTTTAGCTTATTCCCAAATATTCAAGCGTTTGAGAAATCATTCCAAATTCTTATCGATTTTGCTTCCTGTAATTTGAAAAAAATTATTGCTTTTGTTCAAGAATTTAATTTCTGTGTCTTCTATTTTAGGCTACCTCAAGCTTTCTCCCCGTGGTTTAAAAGATTTAACATAGAAAATTTCGTAGTAATCCTCCCATTTTCTCAGTGTTTTTGTGTATTTTTGATTGAAAATGTCATGATATTCTTGAAAATAAGTGGAGGCTATTTATAGGCTTTTTGGGCTTTGAATACTTGTTTCTCATTGATTGGTTTAATTTCATGATCACTTATCATAACTGTCAATTTTCGAGGCAAAGATTCAATCGCTGAAATTGAGAATTACTTACTTCCAAGAAAAGAAAAGAGACGCCATTTCAGGTAGAATATGTTCAATTTTTTTTATAGGTCAAATACATTTTCATATTGACCTTGGACCTTTTGGAGCCTTTGTTTTGATCCCATAACATCTAGAGTTTCCATTTAGAACCTCGAAACTTTAATCTCAATTATACTTATCGATTTTACCGTGATAAAATTAGAATCTTTAGTCTCAACTCTAAATCTAAATTTAACTATTAATTCGAGGCTATTTTCCTTGAAACCCTCGTTTCGCATTTGTAGGTTTCACATTAAATTTAGGTATTGATTGGTAATCCTACCACGTTGGCTATTTTTAGCCAGCCGATTATAATTAATTTGATTAAGCCATCTTAATCATTTTAATTATATTTTAATAAATTTTCACCTGCTTCATCGATCACCGAACAGGGTACATAATGCGTAGTGGAATGAAGTTCGATCCAAATAAAGGTTTATTTTCCAACACGAATGTAGTATAATGCGGATATTTCATGGTTTTTTACTTCCAACAGTGTCGCTTTCGACATCAGTCTCTTTAATAGACTTAATGGATGTACGCGAGATTATTTATCGATAAGAATTCATTACTTATCTCGAGCCCAGTTATCACTGCCCGCTCCAGTGAGGTCCAGAGTTGTTGTAAATAATTTTGACTCATTGCAGATGCATTTAAGGCTAATCACAGCCTTAGGTCACCATCCATGCTATTCGTTGGCGACTTTTGTTAATTATTACATGTTTTAGATTCATTGCGATGCCTTTGATCAATGATCACGATCCTCGGTTAATTCTTCTTCTCTTGACTTACAGGCCACTAATTTTTCGATTTGTCATAAGTATACGTAATTGCAGAATTCAAGTCTCCGCTTCCTGAATTTAATTTTACGGTGCTTAATTTTATGTGGGATTTAATGTCAACTTGTTTAGATCCCATTTAATTCTCAATTCATTGTGAGAATTAAATTTGCCTACTGATGTTACATGATGTATTACATGTTAGCACTCCGCTCAATCTTCCTCGATACCAATGGAGTCAGCCGATTTATTTTCGTGTTTGGTATCGACATGAATTTATTACATGTCAAGATCCCATTTAATTCTCAATTTATTGTGAGAATTAAATATCCGGTTCGATGTTACGATGTATTAAATGTTAAAACTCATTTAACTCTCAATTTATTAGAGAATTAAATTATTTTGTGAGGTCTAAGATTTAATTTTATCTATATCGATCCAAATCTATGTGGATTCATTAGCTACATTCGATATTTAATTTATTATATGTTTCATTTCTTGATGATTATCATTAATCCTATGAATTGGACTAATCATCTTAATTTTAATCCCATTTTTTGTACTTTCGCCAATTATCGCCTATCAAATATTTCCGGATGTATTTTTTCGCTTGAAAATTAAATCATTCCACCTTCATGTGTGGAATTTTCGAATGTTTTTAATAAGCTAGTTCGCTTTTATTTCGCTCGCAACCTAGAATCTTTTATCCATCAAGATGCCAAGGGCTTTTTAGGTAATCGAATTCATGAGGTCTATATATCATTATTAATGTTTTTATATTTTGCAAGTATTTTGAGTTTAGTGTGGTATACAAAGCTTGCCACTTTTGGATTTTCGTTGCTTTTTGTACAAAGGTAGTACCTTGACTCTTTATATCTTTTATGCCACGAACCTTTGACATTATTGTAAATGCTTAACTAGACGCTTAAATATTCCTTTGAAATACATAGCATAGCTATTTCTCTCGAATTGCATGATTTTTGCTTCACAAAATTTCCACTGGAATACGCATCACCTATGTCAAACACCGAAATCATCGACCTCGCCCTCCGAAAGATAGAGGTAATGCTGAATAGAAAGCGGAGCTTGTGCTTTATGCCTTAGTCTTATTTTGCTAGACCAGAAAGGCCGCATTCCGCTCATTCACCTCATCCATTACTCTAAAGGCGGTAGACACTTCATTCATCTACTTAGTCCATTGCACCGGTGAGGGCTTCAAACGACGCTCTAGTTTTGTCCCATCTTCATTATCACATATTCCCAAGTTCAAGAGTTTTAGCAACGTGTTCTCGAACTCGGGTTCAAGTCAGTAATTCCAAAAGCTGAATAAAGATAACCCTTTCGCGGATTGCAGCCTTCACCTCAAAAAGCCTCGACAAGATAAGACGGTGGTTACTTGTTGATTCAGACTTCGCGCTACGTCAACGCTGGACTCTCGGCATATCCGCATGCTTGTTTATCTTGTACCGTCAGCGCTGCCATTTTTAGCTCAAATCCAAGTGGGACAACATGGATGTTGTTTTGTGGTTACGGCCGCGGTTGATACGTGACAAGCTGCCTACGTATCCTGCGGTCATTCATCGGGATCAAGCCAAATATAGTTCGTGGGGTTCGACACTTTATCCTCATATCAAGGAGTAGCCGCGCTTATCCTCATGCTTGGGGAGGTTGATTTGATCAACTTCCTCATCCGGTAGGAACAATTCTATACTCTTGCTCGGCCGATAGTTTAAGCTCAGATGAAATGGCAGCCACCGTGTTCGTGAGGCGCCAAAGCGCTTATCCGTGCCTGTGAGGTGTCAGCGCTTATCCATGCCGTGAAACAGGTTGATGCTTAAACTCGTATCAAAAAAAGAGTATAGCCGCGCTTTATCGTCGTGCTCGTGAGGATACTGAAGCTTATTTTAGAAGTATTTCAAACTGGCCACCGCATACGCATCTTACCCCTTTCTTGTTCTCGATAGTTTTTGTCGAGCCAAGTCTAACAATACCCATCAACTCGCTTACGAAGATGTTTTATTGTTGAATTACATATTTAGACATTTGTCTTTGCATCGACATTCATTCCATAATGCTCGCCAAGGACGATGTATATACGGGTCGTCTCACTACTCAACTCGCCTAAAATACTACTTCTGATTTGTCCCATGTGTGTAATAGTCCCGCAGGTTTACCTATATAGCTTTCAGACCCCTAGTTCCTCTAGTTCTAGGAATGCAGTGAGAGACTCATATATTAGGCGCCCCATCTCTTCGCCCTTCCTTACCGATATGCATGGAAATGTAGATACGAATTTTGCCTTCATCATTTCCCATGGACGGCCTTCGCGTTGGCTGGCCTGTAGCGTACCTCGTTCGACATACCTTCCTCTAGTTCTCAAGCCTCACCCCAAAAGGCTGGCTGATCTTCATACTGTGGGTCTTTAGTGAAGCGTGGGCACTATTCCACTGCTCGTGGAATGTATTTATACACTGATCATCTTAATGCTGGAGGAACTCTCTCCTCCATCACCAAGTACCGCCATCACCGAGTATTTCCAGAGGGTTTGCTCATGAATATAGCCAACTTCAGAAGCCTCTACTCCTATGTGAATACTTATTGCAAAGGCTTGAATTCACGCACCACTTTCCCATTTCCGCTCTTCCACGATTTGCACGGCGGTTTCCATGAATCCTTCCCTTCACCGCCTCCTGCCGACGACATGCCTACGCCCCTCGCCCAGCACCCTAGTCTGTCTTTGCCCTCTATGTCAAAAAACAATGGCGCGTAAGGCCTTCCTTCCTTTCCCGACCTGCCTTTCCATGGTCCCTGAGGCCCGTCCCTCCGAGTCCACAAAGACAGATTGAGTCAATGTGCCTTACATTCCCTCAATCTCAAGAAAACCGATTGCTGGGAGTCGGTATCGCTCTAACGTGAGAAATACTGAAGCTGCCTCATATATTTGGTCTCAAGGGGTTTTTTCGCTAACCTCCACTATGCGATTAGTCACCCTTTGATTAGAACACGCAGCCAGGCCTTTCGAGGTATCCTAACCCCTGTGGGTCAAGTTCTTAATACTATCCTTTCTCGCCTCATCATGTTTTCAGTCTCATTTAACCCATGTATTTTTGCTCAGAACTCGTGCAGGCTGTTCCCATGACTTTGTCCTTAAAGGATGACAAGACAAGGCCAGATCCCAACCTCACACGGCATAATTAATCGACGTATTGTGGACCTTAGCAGCTTGTTTCGCATGGACTCCGCTTATGTGGGATCTAATATTCAGTATTTCATATATCTCGAAAATTGACGAATTAACCCGAGATTTTGGCAAGTGTTCATGCAAGATTTTACGTAATAACGCTTAGCTTATTCCCCGAATATGCAAAGCACTTCAGAAATCAGACGTAATCTTATCGATTTGTTTCAAACTCACACTATCATTGTGTAGTAATCTTAATTTCAAAGCGCCTATTTTAGCTATCTGAAATGTTTCATACCGCCCAAAGTAGTGTTTTTGGCTTAAAAAAAATTTAACTTGTAATTTCGCAGGTGTCCTCCATTTTCTCGCAGCGCGTATTTTCCGAATTTAGAACGTTGATGATATTTTCTTAAATAAAGAGGGGCTATTTATAGGCTTTGGGTTTTGAATACTTACGACATTGGTTTAATTCCGTGGATCACTTATCTTAACTGTTAATTCTCGAAATGCAAGATTCTGAACCGTCGGAAATTTGAGAATTACTTTGCCTCCAGAAAAAGAAAAGGGATGCCTATTTTGAGGTTCCGTATATTTTTCTGCGCCAAACACATTTTCATATCGACTTTTAGAGCCTTTATTTTTATCCCCATAACTTCTCGAGTCTTCATTATTTAATCCCGAACTAGAACTCCTCAATTTGAGGCCCAAATTTTATTTTTTTAATGATAAATTAGAATTTTACCAACCCTAAATTTAAATTTAACTATTAATTGGTATTATTTTCCGGTAAAACCCTTGCTCGTATAAGGGTTTCACATTAAATTTAGGGCTCGATCGAGAACTCTAGCCACGTGTCATTTTTTAGTGGCTTGATTTTAATTAATTTGATTAAGTCATTGTAATTATATTTTAATAAATTTTTACCGCTCATTGAGCTACCGCATTTCTTAATCAATCATCAAGCTTTTAGTATTCAATCTCATCGAAGAAGATTAAGAATAATATTAATTATAAAAAAAGAGAGTAAAGATTATAAATACATATATATGAGAAGTCGATCAAATAACTTATTTCTATTTAATTTTTTCGAATGATAGTCAGAGTGTCAGACGTCATAATTCAGTTGAGATGACTGTAGTAAACTCATCGTGCTTCTTAAATGTCCTTATTATTTGTCTCCTTTTGGTCACTTTAATTGTCCTTATTACTTCTCTTAATTGTCAACCTAATAATTTAATAGACCCGGTAACTATGTATTTACAGGCACAGACCCATGTATTCTTCTAACAAAGGAAACATATTTTCACCTAGTGTTGATGACAAATTTGTACAAGCAGTGGAACCATTACTAATGGAGAACAAAGTAAGACTTCCACTGATCTATGCTTATTAATAAACGACATACTAATATAATGCATGTTTTGCATATTATAAATAGGTTGATATAGTTCTGTTTGGACATGTACACAACTATGAGAGAACATGTGCTGTCTACAAGAAGGAATGCAAAGCTATGCCAAAAAAAGATGACAATGGAATTGATACATTCGACAATTTCAATTATAGTGCTCCCATTCATGCTGTCATTGGGATGGCTGGATTTTCCTTGGATGATTTCCCTTCCATTGTAAGAATACATATCCTTTGATATATTTTCCGTGATACCCTTTGATTTCCACGTATGATATATCTAACAATGCAAGTATCCTGAAAGTATATTATGGATTAAGAAAATCATGATTTCAGAGAAATAATAAGGAAAGAAAAATATATTCTTTTAATACTTAGTAACCTAGTAAATGATATAAGAACACCGTTATCATTATATGCAAGTGTTTGTTTTTGCATTTTTGATTTGTTGATTGATTAATAGGTGGAAGGTTGGAGCCTGAGACGTATTTCTGAATATGGCTATGCAAGAGTACATGCTTCAAAGAAAGAACTTAAGCTTGAGGTCAGATTATATATACCACAAGTTATTTATCCTCGATTTCTTACTATTTATCCTCGATTTCACAAACATTGTCCACTTTTGATTTTTTATTATACCTCTTGAATTTTGACCGTAGATATTTTTGTTTGTATTGTTTAATACTTGATGAAAACTATATCAATGAAAGTACATTTCAAACTCTTTCCATTGATATATTTTTTATAAAATATTATACAACACAAAAATATATTTATGGTTAAAGTTTTAAAGTTACAACTATAAAAAAAGTGGACAATCTTTGTGGGATGGAGGGAGTATATTAATTACTGCATCTTACACTAATATAATCCATATATATAATTGCACAAACAATATTCAAATTTTGACAAAAGTTTAGATTTAGGGTCTATTTGTTAAATCTGAAAATTAAAATTCGAAATCTGAAGTCTAATTACAAGTGATTGAATACTGAATGTCCAAATCAATTATAACCGTATCCGAATAATCGGAATTTATTAAGTTGTTTCTGTTCATCATCACCAACGAAAAATAGTTAAATTGAGTTGTTGTCACTATTTTGTCATGTACAATTTTATTGGATAATATGTAAACTGTATAGCCTCAAGTTGTTTCGACCAAGAAAGAAGACATTTGGTACAACAGCTCGCTACTCGTCGTAACTTGTGTACATATTGAAATTTCACGATTTTAATATTTATCAGAGAGTATTCAACTTATAATATACGCGGATGCTCGAATATTCCTCAAGCATGAATATTAAGATTTAATTGATTATGAAAAAAGGAAAGTATCCAAATAATTATTACATGGTGTGATATGGAAAAAATTATTTATGGAAGATTTTTACATATGTGATTGATGTGCCTACTACTATATATAGGCCTCACTGCAGACCTGAGAAGACATCACTTCATATATTATATTTTCTCTACGTTTTGAGTGAGACAAAAACATTTGAGAGACTATATTTCTTTATGTAGGCTGAATGTGTTAGAAGCCATTCTCTAAAGCTTTTAACTGATGTACTGACCGTTTGTAACACTTTGTTAGTATGGCATTGAGAGAAATTTTATTGTAAACACTAAACAACACCGCGGTGAAATATTGATTTAGGATAAGTAATTGTGGTTTCGACTGCTTTTGTTATATTGAAGTAGAATAGGTCTGGTATAAAACCTTATTTCAGAATATCTCATCATTATGGGTGAAATCTTCACTTGCGCATTACCCCCAAATTCAGCAGCAGTTGTGACTAACAACCTGCTACTTCATCTAAGGGCGCGTGTTTTTATTTCCTGTACTATTTACTTTCTGTTAGTTTTATCGTGTCAGTCCGAGTGTTATAACAAATGGTTTAACAACGTGTTCCAACATATTTATTTCACGTGAGATTACAAAAACCCAACAAAGCAGTATTGTGAGTCGCACTGACATACAAAAGTGAAATCCCTGTAATTTGTGTGTGAGATGAAGGAAGTACAACAAGTCGTCCACCACAACTTGATGGGTCAAATTATGCTTATCGAAAGGCAGAATGCTTATGAGATCCAGTGGTATAAAAATGCAGATTGTTTATTAGGGTCGACTCCTCCTCAACTTTTGTTAGATGACGGCAATTCATGATTGAAAACCCGGAATTTGAATGGATCAGAAGGAACGTGAAGCCTCAATGGAAAATTCAAGAATTTTGAACGAAACACATGTAGCGCGTGGAACATAAATATTATATATCGATTCAACCTCGTACTGCCAAAGAAGGTTGGGAAACTCTTGTATGTGTATTTAAAGGAACTCACAAGGCTCGTGTGTATCTTCGTCAACTTCTCATCGCCAAATTGGAGAATCTAAGAATGAAGGAAGAGGAGACCATCATCATCGAAGCTTTCTTATTATCGCATAGCGGAGATATCCAAATCTAATTCTATAACCTCGAGAAACAATGTCCAAGAAAGATTGTTAAAAAGATACTCATATCTTTTCCCAAGAGATTCAATTCCAAAGTGGTTGCCATAGAAGAGGTGAATCACATCTCTATCATGAAGGTTGATGAACTAATTGGTTCTCTTATCACATTTACAATGTTTTTTGATGATCAAGGTTTCAAAGAGAAAAGATCTGGCAACACTGTCAAACCAGATGTCAGTGACAGTTTGTCCAACCGTAGGTACCTACAAGACATAAATGTTGAAAAAGGACTGGATCATCAAGCTACAAAGGTTCAATGTCAATAATGTGAGGGTTATGGTCATATTCAGATTCAATGTCCAACTTTTTCACAAAAGAAGTATAAAGCTACCTTAAGCTGTGAAAAGAGCAAAAAACATAAGAGCGGTGTTAGGAATTTTGTTGCATCTTTGACAACGAAAAAGTCAGCTGAATCCTACGACTGCTTGCGTGGACGATGCAAGATGACTATTAAAGGATTAATTGAACAGTACAAACAATTGTTCGACTATTGTACCAAGTTGAAAGGTGATCCAAAGGTATAAAAGAGGGAAAATAGAACTCTTATTGATGAAAATAATAAGATGTTAACTGTCAACTCTGAATTAAAGGTGAATGTTGAGAATTTATTAATTGAATTGGAATTCATGAGAAAATATGTTCGTATGCTCAATTTTGGGACTTCTAACCTAGATGAAATTCTCTCTTTTGGTTAGTCTCCAAATGACCATACATGTATAGGATATGTTGTTGGACAATGTGCTAAATAATCTAAGTTTGTTCCAGATGCTGCTGCACTTCAACCGTTATACCAAATGTCATGGACAACTACCACGCAGTGCCACAACTCGCTAACAAAAAGAAGAATAGATTGGTTTTTCACCATCAAGGAAAAAAAAGTGGTCAACTTTATATATTAGTACATACTCAACCCTAATAAGATTTTGCTATTTATTGGCAAATTGGAACGAAGAATATATGATTACTAAAATACAAATTTATATTAAAAAAAATATAAACATTAATAATAAAGAATAGTAAATTAATTATAATAATAAATAATTATAATAGTATTAATTTTAATTTTGAATAATTATTATTATTTTAATTATTATTATTATTAATATTATGATAATAATAATAATAATAATAGAGAAATAAGTGAGATGTGAACAAAATTATGGAGGGAGAATTATATAAATTTGGACTTTATCACTTCTAATTTGATTAAAAGAAAAAAATTAAGTTAAGAATTTTAATTAACTTAAAAATGCATTAAGGATCTTGATAAGATCTTAATTTATTCAGCTCTTAAAATATTTAGTTATCAAACAAATTAATGAAAAAACTGTTGAATTAATTAATTTTAAATTTTTAATAATTTTAACAAACAGGTCCTTAGTCTCTGAAATTTATGTTTGGACAATTATTTCTTCGAGTTATGTAAATATTGCACAACGATTGCTTATAATTAACGGTTACCTACTAACGAGGAGCATATAAAAACTTATATGACATCAAGTACTGTGTGTTTAACATTATATGTGAGTGTATTGATTAATATGCACCAATATATTTGGAGACCAGTTGTGTCATTATCTGAGTATATATATCAACATATAAAACATATTTTGTACTTCCTTCAGTTTAATATTCAACGGAGTAATAACGCATGAAGTAGTATGCAGTATTTTTCAGTTAAATTGCTAGCTATATATCTAGTTCATTATTAAAGTTTCAAGAAATTCAGTCAGATGTTATTATTTTTTGTTTAAACTACGTTTGTGTATACATGTGCATGGCAGTTTGTCAACGCCAACTCAAGAAATGTTGAAGATAGCTTCCGAATCATCAAAAGTTAAGAATGTGAAAGGCAAGAACCGCAAGACTAGCGTATATGCTCATCAAATGCTGTCGAGTAGATAACTCTAGTGTAATAATATATCATGTGTTATAAATATAATTAAGAATAATGTAAATAAATAAAGATAATAAAATACAAGGAGGAGAATATTTTGATTGTTTTTATAATTGTATTGAATACAATATAATGAGTGCCTATTTATAATCTTACAAGCATAAAAGTGAGATAATGACTCAAGTAATTTAACTCTTCCTACTATCTTGCTAGGTGATAGACAGCACCAAATAGATACTGACATATTCTTGTTTTATTGCTTGATGATAGTGAAGGATAATTATATGAATAACTTGAATAAAACTAAATAAACATATAAAATGTAAAACACTTTAAATTATATAAATCGTAACTAAATTATATATTATAATATATACATAATTAATGTAAGAACTTTTAAAGTGCGCTTAATAAAATCACCAACAAGTTTTTTTCAATGACGCTTCTTTTAAATTTCAATTTGCTTAGCAAAGACAACAGTAATGCCTACAATTGATCCATATATACACACCGCAAGGCTGAACTTATTCAGTTTCTATAACATACGAATGATTTGGTAAAATCAAAGCAAGAATATCAATTATTGCTCTTGATTTTCATAGATTCCAAGAGGAGGGGGCGTGAGCTTTTTAGATGGTGGAGGCTAGGTTTTTTCTTATTGAGAAACCCTAGTACATCCCTTCTTTAAATAGCTTTCACCACAAACCTAAAGTTCTTAACCGACGCTTAATGAAATTTATCGCTTAATTTAAACCAACTCGCAAGAAAATAATCGATCTGATTTTCTAAAAATCGAAACCGATTTCAAAAGCAAAAACTGCCCCTATTATCCCAAACTGATTTTAATCGATTTATTCGGATTTTGCCCTTTATTTACGATTTTTTATCATGATTTTTATTTATATTTTCCTATTTATTTTGGGTTAACTATATACAATATTTACAATAACAATAATAATAAACTCCAAAGTCCAAAATAATAACATAATAAAGTTCAAAACTCCAAATATCTAAAAACATGAATAATAATAAGTTCAAATGTCCAAATACTAATAATAAGTTCAAATGTCCAAATACAAGAATAATAATAGCCTAATCGTCTAAATAATTGTATCATTAATAAATTTCAAATGTCCAAAATACAAGAAAATATCGAAATAAATCGATACATTCAAGTACAACTCTCAAGAAGTTCTAAAATAAAAATTCACAAAAAATAAAATAAATATATTAGTGTTAAATATAAAAATATGAAAGAAAAAAATACATAATTACAAGAATAATGATATAAACATACCATACAAATCCATCTTCCATATCAATACATCACAAGACAACTCTCAAGAAGCTTCAAAAGTAGAATGCACGTCTACAAAAATAATTGATTCGTTTTTATCCAACAAATAATTAACCTAATTTCAAAGAAATAATTGATTCGTTTATATTTATATCAAAAGAATTATAAAATTAGATAATTCACAGTACATGCTTACATGCTATTTAAAATAACTGCTACGCTTTGTCGATTGAAATGTGTTGCATATTTTACTTGTAAGGGACCCGAGACGTATAACAATTTCGAATAAAAATCGATGCATCGGCATCAAGATTATATGAAGAAGCTATGTCACGAGAAAATTTAACATTTGGAATCGAAGCCATTGATATTTAAGTACCTGAAAGCTTTAAATTAACTCAAACCAAACTTTTACTCTAAGATACTTTTTTTTAAATATCTCTCATCATCCTTATCATCTTCATCATTATCCAAAAACAAAAAAACTCATCCCCTTCAACCCCATATGGCCAATCCCTACTTTCTCTTGAGTACCCTCTTTCTTCCATTTCTTCCAATTCTTGTGACTCAAGACAATAAAGCTGATTTTCATCTTCCCTTCATCCTCTACGAACAAGGTAAGAAAACTTGAATTTTTGGGATATTTCATTTAGCTTCGAGATGTTTGACTTTTGTTGACTTTTCGATTTTGAGCTTTTGAAAGTTTGGAATAAAATATAGATGTAATAACTCTGCTCTACCAATATTATACTGACAAGATATGCTTTCTCGTGGAGATTGAAGTAAATTAAAATTTCAAGTTGAGTAGTGGAGAATTCAACAAATCGGTCGGTTGGTGGTATATTTCGTTTGTGGTGGCGCCCCAGATAAGATAAATAATTTGGAATAATATCGATATATCATATATCGAGACGAAAGCATTAATGCAGTGAGTAATATATGCCTCGGGAATAACACAACGGAAATCGGTTTCATGGAAATTTAAGCCATGGAAGGTGTAGAAATTGCAACCCAAACCTAATGGAATTTAAATTCTTCCCCTAAATATCCCAACTACTTACCACTATCTTCATCCTCATCCATTCCCCTTCTTCCCCTTCGCCGAAATTTCACTTTCTCTTTGCCCCCTCCCTCAAAATTTTCCATTTCTCATCGATCGTCGCTAAACTCAGCATCAAAGTGGTGGGATTTGCTTCTCCTCATCATCCTCATCATATCTAGGTAAGAAAGATCAAATCTTTTCGAGATATTTCGAAGTTTTGAAGAAGAGTTGACTTTTATGGACTTTGTTGACTTTAGATCTTGAATTTATTATGGTATAGAACGTTATCTAAGTATCAGATATGACATGTGATTTTTGGTAGAGGTTATTTGCTGGGAAAGTGGTAAAGCTGAGGTCGATTTTTATTGACTTTTCTAAATTAACTTTTAAATTGTACATGAGGTTGTGAGACTTAATATAGTTGTTTCTGTATAGAATTATTACCTGGATAGCGGATGTAGATTGGCTGAAAGTTTGGGAAAGTTCTATAGTATTTAGCGTTTGAATTGGAGGTTGTATTTAATGGATTAATTATTGTCAATTGATTGTTTGGACATTGTGAATGCGCTTAAAGTGTTATTGTTGGGGTAATAAAGGAGATGACCAATATTGAGATTTTATGAAGGCGACACGTAGTTATGTTGGAATATTAAAAACAGATACCTACTTGGGAGAAGAATACGACATAAGAGTTGTAAATTTGAATCGCGAGACGCTGCATAACACTCGGGGATTATATGATGTTAAGAGAGGTTATTCTAATGGACGTTATAATATATAATTTCTTTGAATGTGAGTTGAGCCCTGATCTACCTATAATCGCTTTGTACCATCATTACTACTTTCATCGGCGCCGAAAATAAATCTCACCGATGGGACTTTCTATATTATGTTATATTTTGCATGTGTTGTCTTCGAGATTATTTTCAACGCCTAGCCAAGCAAAGACTGGCCTGGCCCGTTATTGATTTGACGGACTAGCCTCACACAAACCACCACAGTCTTTCCAAAGACGCTATTCCTCACTCACGTGCTTACCGAGAAACATCCTGGGTCACCCATCCTAGAATTACCCCTGTGTCAACCGCTTAATACCTGGAAGTTCTTATAGGGATGAAGCCCGAAAAAGAAGATAAACATCTTCATTTACGTAGTACTAATCAAATCATATCGAATATATTACACACATACACACACACACACATTTCATGGGTCGGGTATTACAACCTCCCCACTTAAATACCTTCAACGCCCTCGTTGAGCCATAACACATCCGTGACCGCATCATCCACGAGATTCTGTGAGGTGGCTCCTACGGCCTCATAAGAGGTCCTTCCGTGACTTTGCGCCGCATAAAGACTTTAGTTCCCACAGCCCGGACGACTTTCGCTTCCTCGATACTATCTCAGACGCCTACTTCCTACCACCTGGCCTCCAGACGCCGTTATTGATTTGATGGATCGCCTCACAAACCACCACGAGTCTTTTCTCCGCATTATTTGTGCTCACTTCACGCGTTTCATTGGTAAATCTCGTGATCACTTATCCTGATCATTCTGCAGTCGCTAACGCTAACAACGGAGTTCTTATAGGATGAGCTCCTAAAAGAAAGAATATCTTCGTGGTACGAAAAGTATTAATCAAATCATATCAAAACATATCACACACACACACATTTTTGCGTCGGGTATTACAATTCGAGCATGTGTATTTGTGGTGATTAACATTCATATTATGAAATAATTGAGATTATGGATTGATATTATGTAAATTTCATTTATGATTCATATGATGAAATAATTGAGATTATGAGGTATGTTTACAGATAATCGAGGATTATGATTTGTATTACGAGATGAATATGATTCATGTTACGATCACATACGTCACACATAGGCGTGGCTATTGTACGCTGCTGATTGCCTTGTTATTTTATGGAGCGCGGTGACTCACCAGAGGTTTCAAAAGCATACAAGATATCATATGGGTAGCCTCATGGGATTCGAGAGGCTCAAAAGTATATGCACACGAGGGGTATAAAGATCGGTCGGGAGGATTGAAAGCGAGGCCCTATCTGGAAGTGATTCATGTGTATTATTTGAGGTAGATTCTCATGTGTATTATTTGCTGGATTCCTCAAGGCGTATTATTTTGGAGCGGATTCCTCATATTTGTATTATTTGGCGGAGGTGGATTCCCCATTTGATGAGACTTTGTACGCCGAGACTGCTTTCTCCTTAAATGAATATGCACCCTGACTAAGAAAGTGTTATGTGATGCCATCATAATAGAACTTCTACGTGATTCTAACAAGCATTTATCGAAAGAAATTGCTAACGATACATGTTATATATATATAAGTATGAATATATGCGACGTGGGATCAAGTCCTGTGGTATTTGTATTCACTGCTTAATAGCCGACTCTATTCTGCGGCGGCTGCCAGGTTCATGTGGGTCGATCACGAGGTTGTCGCAGTTCTATTGATAGGTCATAGATCAAGATCATCAATGGTATGCATAGAATTCTATCACCATTTCCTCGTTGTCAGTCGATTTGCATCGTTAGACTTGCATTGTATTTCATCGAGGTCCGCTGTCATACTTTCCTATGTCAGTATTTTTTGGATTTCTCAAAGGTATCTTTGAAACAGATCATTAAGGTGGATTTCAGATTATGTTGTTCGTTGTTTTATTGTATATGTCATGGGCCTACCACGATTTGACAAAAAGTCATTTTATTATTATTATTAATGTCAAATGAAGTCTTTTTATGTTGTCATCCATCGATCTGACTTCTTTGCATGCGCTGCTGAGACCTTAACCTCGTATGGCTTTGTTTCATGGTCAGTTACAATAAGTATCATCTAAGCTTGTAATGAGTGATCGAGGCGATTATAATCGGCTTTTAGGGGTTGAAAATGTGTCGATTGGGGTTAGTTGACTTTAGGTTGACTTTTTCCAAATTTTAAATTGTATGATAATGTTACGGGACTTTAATATAGTTGTTTGGGAGTATAATTTGGATTGTTTTGCAGGTTGGATTTGTAAAGGATATCAAGGAGTTAGGTTATTCTAAGTTGAGTAGTAATTTGTGTTCTTTTGAACTAAAGGTTGATTATAATAGGTTAATTAGTTTTAATAGAATATCATGGATTTATTGAACGTGACTAACGTGTTATCATTGGACACAAAGTTGATGACCTAATATTGGGAGTTACGGTTGGTAAACTAAATATAGTTAAGTTGGAATTTTAGAAGTGTATACTAATTTCGATAGGATGATTACTAAAAGTTAATTTGAAATGTGAGATACGTATAATACTCGGGTTTAAATAGATGTTAAGATGTTATCTCTACTAAATCATATAATGTATAATTTCTTTGAATAGGAGCGGGTTCGACCAACATGGACTACTCTGTAGATTACCATTATGGACTTTGGCCTGAGGTGAGTACAACTACCACGGGAACCCTTCATATTATGTTATATATTTTATGGTGTCACATGGGACTATTTTGACATGTGTATCAGGTGATTACGATTCATTATGAAATAATTGAGATTATAATTCTGAGCATTATGTGTAAATTTCTATTTATGAGATTCATATGATGAAATAATTGAGATTTGAGTTATATTATGGTAGATAATTTGAGATTATGATTCATATTTTCATGAGATAGAAGTTGTGAATATGATTCATGTTATGAGATTATTGTGAATATGATCCATGTTATGAGATCACAGACACACACACAGGTACTTCACACATACACACAAGCACAGATGTAATCAGGCGTAGATGTGTTTGATTGTTTTGTTTGTTATTTATGGAGTGAAATGCACTCTGAATGGAGGCCTTCAAAGGTATGCATATCATAAGGGGCCCCAGCTGATTCGGAGGCTCGTGCGACATGACACGTAGGCGTAGCCTCGGTCGGGAGGATGGAAGCGTGGAGGCCCCATCTCGATTATTTGGAGGTGGAGGCCTCTATCTCGATTATTCTGAAAGGATTCTCTATACGTATTATTTTCCAGAGTTGGATTCCTCATTTGTCAAGTTATTTTCATGATCCCCTCATTTGCTTAACATTATTTAAGTGAGGGATTCCTCTATTTGATGACTTTAAGTGGCCGAGACTGCTTCCCTTAAACGAATACGCATTGCTGATCGTTATGCCTCCCGCATAGTATTAGCTGCGGATATCACATAGAGGATTCTATGTGATTTTGTGGACGCTATTCATCAAGGTAGCCTGCTTAACGATACGCATACGTTATACGTATATAAAGATGAATATAATGCCACTGATCAAATCAAGCAGATTTGTATTCACTCACTTTTTGTAGCTAACTCCCTATTCCTCTACAAGCGATGTTTTATGCCTGTGTCTCTGTGAGCTTATCGTTGAAGTGGCTTGAGGATCAGATAGCGTAGTCATCAAGATCATGTATTTATACGCGGCATGTTTCATCACTACTTTGTCATTTGATTTGTATACTTCTCAGACTAAGGTATTGTATTTCATTGACGGGCTTCGTTGTCATACTTTCCCATGTCAATTTCGATTACAGATCCTCAATTTGTATTGGGCGATTTGGTATTTGTTGTCTGTTGTTTTATTGGATATGTTGTTTTAACACCACGTAATTAATAGAGAGTTATGTCTTTGTTAATGTCACAGATCATATTCATATCAGATCCATCGGTTAGCGAATCCCATCTACAATGTAATTCGCACAAGGCCATAACGATCTTAACCTCGCACGACTTTTTGGCCGTTACACTATTATATTGCACGCTTGATAAAAAAATATTTAAATAAGACTAATTTAAGGTGAAAATTGCGTATTTTTAATTGCTAAGTCAAGCCTCCCAATCAAATCGAAATGATGGTAGTAAGCAACACTTGAAAAACACAACTCAATTACACATGTACAATAACCAGATAACAGAGAAATCAACAGATTATACCTTACATCTTCAAGAAAGCACAGGTAAAATATAAATACACCATATTTGCATTACCAATACAAATATACCACATTTTCAATAAAAATACAAATACACCACATTTTGAATAAGCAGATAAACAAAGAAAGAGTTAGAGAGATTACGAGAAGAGAAGAACCGGATCGATGGGTTGAGCAAATTCCGAAGAGGATTTATCGAAGACAAACGACTTCTTAACAAAGCCATCCTACAAAAAGACTCCATTTTTATTACTTCAACAACAATAAAACCAAAGTTACAATATTGAGCTCAATAAAAAAGGGGTTCAAAATTACAATATTCAATCTTGAACTCAATAAACCAACCACTATAACAAAGTAAACCAACCATATGCGCCTTCATAATATCCTTAAAGGATCGTGCCGAAAACCGACACAAGTGGGTCACTCATTAAGGACTGCCAAAGATTTTGACTTCCCTCAAAATCAGCATACGTATTTGCTACATCAAGACTTAAAATTCGCATGTTCGCCTATGTAAGTACTCGTGAATCAACGCCATCCAGTATTTACATTAGAAAGGGTGATTTAAACCTTTAATGATGGAAACTGAACTAAAACAATCTATCTGGGATTAACTAATTGATGAACTAGTAGTTTTGATCAAAGTTCAGAATTGCATTTGAATCATAATAAAATTCATATGTTATGTAAGCTTATACTGTAAGTGACTATGTTATGGACAAGCAACTTTAAATAGCAACAAAGTCAAAAAAATCAAAATAAAGGGAGCTGCATTCTACTAGTCTACTAGCAATACTCGGTAAATCATACGTTCATACCAGCAACAGAACCAAGTAAACTAAACAAAGTTACAAACAATAAATAAACATTCCCAATTCATATTAAAAGCCAGAAACTGATGAATTAACATAAACATCCAATATTTTTTTCCAATAATAACCGGATCCTCGTCCGGCTCTCTCTATTAAACATATTTCAAAAAAAACTACCCGATCCGACCGTTTTTTTTATCCCAAAATCCGCCGGACCTGACGAATCAACCGATCGGATTTTTATCCCAGCTCAACCGAACCCCTAAAGTAAAATACAAATAACGAGTTATTAATAAGTTCAACTAACAATTTAATTAGTTATACTAATAAGTTAATTAATTCGATTTCATCCAACTAATATTTTACATTATCAATGTAAAATTTTCGATTGAGAATTATATTGATTACGATCAATTTCTCAATTTACCGAATATAGTTTAATTTCATACATGAAATATAATTCAACATCATCAGATGCGACCTTCAGCCAGATAATAATAGTCGTGATAATATAATCATAATTAATATTATTGTAACGGTTATGTACGGGATCTAAGAATCCCAGATACCCCGATATTATCACAGAACCCGACTAGTCACACACAATTAATATAGTTGAATGTCTCACATTCAATCGAAATAACCCGCTATCCGCTAGCTTATTAAATTATATTATACATAATGCTTGTCTGGGGGACTGAGATACTTATGCAACATTTCATAATGTAATCGATATAATCTGGTGACTAAGATTAAACGAGTAATAGTTTAGTGTCACGGATAATAAATACATTGAAATTCATCGTTATAAAAATTTAAAAGCATTTAAAGTGGAGAGATAACACCGCACCAAACGAGATTTAATCTCATTCTCTAAATATGTCACCTACCCCCACTATCTTCTTTTCTTCATCACAAACTCTCACCAACCCCCTTCCCCTTGTGTTCAATAATCTCCCCCCAAGAAAAGGAAAAAAATTTCTTCCCTCCATTTTCTCTTCTCTCCTTTGTTGCTCAAGGTTCAAAAAAGTCATTGATTATCTTCCCCTCATCATTCTCTATACTTTTGCTAAAAAGAAGCTTAAATTCTTCTGAGACATTTTTACAAGATCGTGAGGAGTTGACTTTGTTGACTATTTCACAAATCACCTTTAAATTGTAATATGATGTTATTGAACCTTAATATAGTTTCTGGGAGTGTATGTTGATTTTGATGTCGATCGGAAGAGAGTATTGTTCAGTAGGTTTGTAATGAAAGTAAAGATTTGGGGTTTTGATTAAAGATTGTTATAAATGGGTAAATTAGTCGGAGAATCGATTGTCGATTGATTGGGAATTGCTTAAAGTGATATTTTGCGTAAGGATGACCGAAAATATGGAAGGTCGGAATTATTAATTTTTGTCGTTTTTTACTATCGCTTAAACGCCAGAAATTTCCACCCAGAAATAGTTAAGTTGATGACTCAAATTTTGTTAAGTTGGATAGTTAAAAACTTTAGGTTGAGTACTCATAACCCAAACCCTAAAATGGAATTCATATATGAATACTAAAACGGGGTTAATATCAGTAAGTAGTAATTGTGATTTTTCACATTGCTACGATTAGGCTGAGCAGAAACTGATTAGCTGTATCTAGGTGTTTATTGCTAATGAAGTAGTATTTAACTCACGGGTGTGTATTTGTTGATTTACTTTCATGAATGTGTTGAATTTGGTGATAATCATGAGCACGTTTATCTATACGGTCAGGTTGATTGTTTGTATGACGGTTAGCCAGTAGCGCGCTGAGCGTGGTATTTTGTGGGACGATACTATTTCGGTGTCGGGGACAGTCGAGTCAGCCTTGTTGAGTCTCCAAGGTCAGCGATCATATCAGTTTATGATGCTTTTTGTTGGCCGGATCGGCATTGATGAGCCAGCATGGTCAGTTGATGTACGCTGAGTTTACTTATCTCGCATTTGCCTTATACTACGGGGTATAAGTGTTGTTGTATTTGCCTCGCACTGCTACGAAAGTGCTGTTTAGCTTGTGTCGACGCGCACAAGTTTCTTCCTCGCAGGCCGAAAGTGCTGATTAAGACGCGCATTAGTTGTAGAACCGGATTTATATTGAGTTGATCGAGTTGTCGAAATATCGAAGGAAAGTTGACTGAAAGTGTTGGTTACTAAGTTTAGTTGATTGAAGCTATGAAGGCGGGGCCGAGTAGTACCAAGGTTGCTGCAGAGTTGCGGTCTTATTTGGCATCATATTGTTTTCTCGAGATGCATGATTATAGTTGTATGTTCTTTACTAGTCTCGCGCAGACAGTTTAGTCAATTTAGCCTATGAATATTTATAATCGTTTTATGTCGATATTAGTATACTTACGATGTGCTACGATCATGAACTCTCGCTAGATATTTTTATTTCACATTATAATGGTCTTGAATTGTATAGCTCCTCCAATAACTATCTATTTTACGCAAAATTAGTTATTCTTATAAGATTATTAATGCTAAAAAGGAAGCACTTCACTATCAGATAAGCATCAAGTTTCGTAGGCTACAACCTATTCGCCATGGGAAGCGATTTTATTTGTGCTAGGTCGACAGGCGATTAGCTGCTCGATTCGCTTCAGGTGATCGGGATCAGGTGTTTAGCAGACAGGCTGATCTCATAGCTTCTTTTTTTTGTGGTTTTTTGGCTAGAAGGCTGATGTTTATATTTCTCTCAGAATTTACCCGCCTGTGTCAGTCCCCGAGGCAGTCATTAAAACTGAACACCGCAGTCACCAAACCGATGGACGACTAAATTTAAATCACAATTCGTTTCATCCAAAAAACGTGATCACAAATTAAGTTCCAAATCAAAAAAGTTTTTAAAATTTACAATCCATCACCGACATCGGAACGACCAACCCATAAATATATACACACAACATATCCCAAAATAAGTAACGCCGCAAGTTACAAAAGATGATACATAATGTATCCCGGGAATACAAATGACAACAAATGACAAGGCTAAAGTTTCAAAAAAGGGAAATACAACAATCAAAACAATGGACAACACAACAAAATCGATCATGAGGATCCTCTCACACCGACGCCACTCTAGCCACTTAATAAAACTTCAAACAAATTGCTCAATCACTGGGCACAAATGAAATGTCAACGTAAAGCGTAAGCTGCCTGTTAAACTTAACACAAATAACTTCACCATACCTAGAATCCAGACAAAGAATATACGATAGCCACACATGAATGAAATACAAATATATCCGTGATCATCTAATCAGTCACACATCATAATCCCAAAGAAAGTCTCATACATAATACACACGAAGATATCATGGAGGTTTCAGTAAACACACAAATTCTAGAAAGACATCAAGAGACTCAACAACGACTAAACTCTACCATCAAACCTCCTATCTCTCATAACCCCACCAAGATACCAACCTCTAATGCGCATATGCTCAATCCGTCTCACTGCCAGGAACGGACTAATCGATAATCATCCCAAGACTTATACCCCCTAAAGATAAGGCCAAACCGCACTCATACACTAAGTACAAGGCACACCGCCCTTATACACTAAGTATAAAGCGCACACGCACTTATACACACAAAGATAAGGCACACCGCATCATACAATACGCATAAGGAACACCGCACTTATACACACAATATAAGCGCACGCCGCACTTATACACTCAAGATAAGTGCACACCGCACTTCTATGCGTACACTAAGTATAAGACACACCGCACTTATACACAGCGTATAAGGCGTACACCGCACTTATACACCAAAGTATAAGGCCAATAGTGTCACATGACTCCGTAAGGAAGGAGAGTCACCTAATCATGGGCACGTATAATGACCTATGATAAGTACCTTAGCTACCGAAATAAAGCACAATCAAGGTAACCGCTCTTCACGATCAACGCCAAACAACACCCGTAGTCTATAATCAAGACCTATTACTATACCGACATTCCTCGAAGATACATAACCAACTCGAGAACTATCTCTAAACAATTTTAACCGATTTGATAAATCCATCAATTATAATCCTATCGACAACCTAATCGATCTCTCAAGAAAAATTCCCTCATCTTATTACTTAATCATTACCAATCAACGTATAAGTCATTTTTAATTAATCGTTGTGTCCATAATTAACAATCTATACCCGAAATATACTAATTATACTAAATTAAATTAACACTTTTTCAACATAATTCTTTAATTAATTTTAAATCACCAATCGAACATCACAACAACTATACAAGGTCCCAATATAACCTCCTACACATTTAAAGTCTTATAAAATATCCACATAAAAGTCAACCGAAACCTAAAAGTCAACTCACCATAACGCCCTCAAACGATCTCTAAATCACTTAATTCATCACTTAGCACATGTAACCCATAAATCCTCAACTTAAAATTTATCATAAAATCTAATTATGAAAAAGTCAACTATGTCAAAACCCAAGAAATACCCTCTAAAGACTTTGAAATTTCTTACCTTAACTCAAGAGAATTTACTGGGAGAAGATATTCTAAGCAACCGACCAGTTTGAGCGACAATCAAGATGTAATGGAAAAATGAAATTTTTAAGTGGGAGTGGCTAAATTTCGCCAAAACAAGAAAAATGAAGATGATGAAGTGTTAACGACGTGAAGATAAAGATGCCAAGATTTTAAAAAACCTCGAGTCTGCTCGGTTTCTAAGCACTTCTCCGCTTATCGCACTTAAATCTCCACCTAACCCATTTCAAAGATAAATTTTCCCCGGCAACACTACTAAATTATAAATGTAATTCGCTCAAAAATTTTACTTAAATAATATCATCATCGAAATAATTTATTCTATCCCTGTCCCACCCCTACGAATCGAAAATAATTTTTTCTTTTTCAGAACGGGTTATTACACTACTCCACTCTAATAAAATTTTCAATTCCCGAATTTAAATTTCAACCCAAACAACCAAGAACATATAATAACACAAAAACAAATACCATACCAAAACAAAAACTCACATCTACTCGGAAGAGTCATGGTAACGTTCCCTCATCTCATCCTCACGCTCCTGCTCGCCTTCTACACGCCGATTCCTCCAGATTCTACTAAGGCCACTGCCTTACTCCTCAAAACCTTCTTTTTTTTTCCGTCCAAAATTCCACCTGTCTTTTCCTCAAACGTGAGGTCCTCCCTCAAGCTCCAATCGAGGCGAGCGCTAAGAATACGCGACTGCCGTGATACTTCCTCAAACAGATACACGGAATTATGAATCCTATCTAAACCTCGAGGGCACCAACCCATACGCCTACACGGTTCAACTCTCCAAGATCTCAAATGGTCCAATATAACGAGACTCCCTTCCCAGACGCTCCCTTCCACGGAGATACCCTCAAACACACCTGCCGCCAACCTTCAAACGACAAGCCCATACTCGCGATGACTGCATACTTTCCTGTCTATCCTCCCGAGCTATCCTCAAATGCCGAATCAACCCGATCCGCTCTAACAACTCTCGACCAACTCGTAACTGCAAACTTTCCTCTCCTATACCTCATTCCAACAAACTGGAGTGCGACATCTCCGCCCATACAATGCCTCAAATGGTGCCATCTCAATACTAGCATGGAAGCTGTTGTTGTAGGCGAACTCTATCTTCGGTAACTCATCGTCCCAATTCCCGGAGAAGTTCAGAACACAAGCCCGGAGCATATCCTCCAATGTCTGATCGCCCTTCCCCGACTGCCCATCACCGGGATGAAAAGCATACTAACTCCACTCTAGTCCCCTGCCTCGGAAACCCTCCACCTCGGCGAATCTAGCGCCATGTCCCAAATAATCGACACTGCACCTCTGCACCTCACACCGATTCATGAATTCGCTAGTCTCTCGTGCCCACTTTAGATCTCGATAGTAGAAATGAGCCGACTGATAACTCCTATCCACAATCACCCAAATCCCACATGCCGCCTCAACGTCAGAGTAAGCCCAAACACGAAGTCCATGGTGATATTCTCATGTCCACCGTAGGAATAGGAAGAGTCTCAATAAACCAAGCAGATGTCTATGCCTCACCCCTTTCACCGACAACCAAGCACTTTGCCACAAACTCTCGCGATCTCTCTTCATTCCCCCGGCCACCACACGCTAACCTCAAGTCACGATACATCTTTTGCTACCCGTGTACACTGTAGGAGACATGAGCCTCATCAAGCAATCTCCTTCTCACCATCCGAATACTCTGCATACACAATCTGCCATTCATCCTCAAGGCTCCACTCTCATCAACTGTGAAATTGATCTAACCTACTTCTCACGCCCCACCGATAACCCGCGCCTCATCTCCCTGCTGCAATTCTAAGATCCGATCCACCAGTACTGGTCGAACTCTCATATGGGCGAAAGCTCTCCTGCCGCTACCGAAGATCAAACCTAACTCCTACCATTTTACTCCTCCGGGTCCTTTGATTTCCCTCTTCTACCAATGCACGCCCATCATTACATTTGCCTCCCCGCGGTACTCAATAGTTTGTCATAATCACCGATGAACTCCATCCACCTCCTCTCGCCTCAAATTCAAATCTCTCTGCTGGAAGATACTTCAAACTCTTATGATCAAGAAAATATGGAATTTAACCCCCATACGTATAATGGTTCTGGCCACTTCAACACAAAGAATATCGCCGCTAGCTCAAGATCACGGGTCGGATGGGGCTTCTTCTCATGATTTCTCAACTGCCGGGAAACATAGTGCAATCACCTTCCCATTCTCGCACGTAACACACCCCAACTCCTCAACCTAGTGATCCTTCGCCTACCGGATAAACATCATGCAAAGTAGTCGCACAAATCACTGAACCGCCTCGACCCCTCCACCGACCTCAAAACCCTTGCGTCAACGAACCGCCCGCCTGGGCGGGGCCGCCACGCTGGTTCTCCTCCCTAGCTCAGAAAGTCACGAACTCCCCTCTCAATAGATACCTGTGTTCTCCCACCAAATACGCAAGTGCACCCCTCGTGAAGTCTATAAGTAGCAAACTTCACCTCATCTCGCCCACAATCCCCATCGGCTCAAAAAGATGGACTTCATTCCTGATGAACTCAATAGCCTCAGCCTCCGTGAACCCTCAGAAACTCGGAGGATCCTCTTCTAAAAACCGGGACAAACAACTCGCTTCCGAATTCGACCCCCTGCTCAATTCACCACCGAGCATTCACACTCTCCCCACGAAGTCTACCTCAACCTCCTCAACATGCCTGTAAGATCGCACTGACCCCAGTCCACTGCACTCATCGACAAATATAATTCCTTACCGTACCGGCCTTCCTTCGGGGGCATCCTCAGCCTACGCAACAAAAAGAAAACCCAGATTTAAAAAGACACCACTCTCCTCGACCTAAAGAAAAACAAAAGAGGGTACACAACCACGATACCTGAAGTAACTCGAACCTGGGCCTCGACAACAAAAATCAGAACGACCCCTGTGCTCCGCGCCTGAAGTAGAGTCATTAAATCCGAACACCAGAGTCACCAAACCGACGGGATCTAATTCTACTAAAACACGCCTGCTTTCATCCAAAAAATGTGATCACAATTAAGTTTCCCAAATCAAAAACAAGCTTTTAAAATTTATAATCTAACAACATATCGAACGACTAACCCATAAATATAAGGCTAATATATCCAAAATAAAGTAATGCCGGCAAGGCTACAAAAGATGATACATACCAGATCCGAAATACAAATGACAACAAATTTATTGCTAAAGTTTCAAAAAAAAGGGAAATACAACAATCAAAACACAGCTTGACAACACATCAAAAAATCGACCGCGAGATCCTTCCGCCACCCGACGCCACCTAGCCACTCTAACAAAAACTCTCAACAAATTGCTCAACTGCCGCCTCGCTTCCACTGCACAATGAAATGCCGCCCAATGCGAAAAGTGGCGTAAGCCAAGCTAAGTGAAACTTAACACAAAGCGAACTCACCATACGAATCTAGAGACAAGTAAATATAAATTTATAGCCACACATGAACGAAATACAAATATATCCGTGGACTATCTAATCGTAGTCGCCATTGAACAATCCCAAAGAAAGTCTCATACATAATACACGTGATATCATGGTGTTTCAAAGAAACACACAATTCTGTAAAGACATCAAGAGACCTCAACAACGACTAAACTCTGGGCCATCAAACCTCCTATCTCTCATAACCCCACCAAGATATCAACTTCTAACGCGCATACGCCTTCAACTGGCTCACCTCAGTGAACGACTAATCGAGCACCACCGCACTTATACCGCAAGATAAGGCCAAACCGCACTCATACACCAAGTACAAGACACACCGCCTTATACACTAAGTATAGCACACCCGCACTTATACACACAAAGAGTAAGGCACACCGCACTTATACACACAATATAAAGTGCACTAATCATGACTTATACACTCAAGATATGCACACCGCACTTATACACTAAGTATAAGTGCACACCGCACTTATACAATAAAGTATAAGTGCACACTGCACTTATACACTAAAGATAAGGCTAGTGTCACATATCCTTCAGGCGAGCGAGAGTCACCTAATCCCCAAGAATCCCAACCTAGGTCACCCCTCGATACTCAAGGCCCTCAAACTCATGCATAACCCAAACAACTACTCTACTCCCAAATACTAGCCATGTTATCACGCCTAAACATCCCACAATCGTAAATCAATCCCCTCACAATCGACTACAAGGCCACAAACATATCAAAAGTGCCGACAAGCACACAAACGCATACATGCCGACAAGGCCACATAATATAATAGTGCTGCCAAGGCCATGCACTGTAAATATAAGTCAGAGTTCAAGCTCGTTACTTACCTCCAAAGAATCTTCAACGCCACGTAATCACATAACACACAACAATTACATGTATCATTCTCATAATCATAACACAATAACATGTATATCACAAATCAAGGAAGTACGTGAAGTAACACCATGTAGAGATAAGATTACCTCCTGCTAGTTACCGCAAAACCTTCGCGAAAAGACAATCAAGGTAATCGCTCTTTCCACGATCAACGCCTAAACAACAATCTTTAAATTATAATCAAGCATCTATTACTATACCCCGACATTCTCCGAAGATACATAACCAACTCGGGGAGAACTATCTCTAAACAAATTTTAACCCGACGGATAAACTATCGAATTATAATCCCATCTGACATAACCTAATCGATCCTCTGCTTAAAATTCTATCTTATTACTTTGAATCATTACCAATCAACTTATAAGTCATTTAATTAATCAAATATGTCCATAATTAACAACCTATAATCAAATATCAATTATACTAAATCGAATTAACACTTTTTCAACATAACCTTTAATCAATTTTAAATCACCAATCGAATATCACAACAACTATAATAATGTCCCAATATAACCTCCTACACATTTAAAGTCTTATAAAAATATCCACATAAAAAGTCAACGGAAACCAAAAAGTCAACCCAGCCATAACGTCCTCAAACGATCTCTAAATCACTTAATTCATCACTTTATATACGTCACGTAACCCATAACCAACTAAAATTTATCATAAAATTCAATTATGGAAAAGTCAACTATGTCAAAACCCAAGAAATATCCTTCGAAGACTTGAAATTTCTTACCTAACTCCTCGGCTATAACGATGGGAGAAAGATATTCTACAACCGATCTCGAAGCCAGCCGACAATCAAGAGAGAAATGGAAAATGAAATTTTTGGGTGGGGAGGGATAATTTCGCCAAAACAAGAAAAAATGAAGACATTTATTTAAGTGTTTGACGACGGGAAGATAAGCACGCCAAGATATTTTAAAAACCTCGAAGTCCCTGCTCTCCTCGGCTTCGGTTAATTCGCTTATCGCTCCTAAATCTCACGAACCCGATTTCAAAGATAAAATTTTCCCCGCAAACACTACTAAATTATAAATAACCCTATTAAAAAATTTACTTAAATAATATCATCATCGAATAATTTATACTATCCCCTCAAGTCCCACCGAATCGAAAATAATTTTTTTTTTTCAGAACGGGTTATTACAATATTGTGGTTATTTTGGGATGTCAGATTGTATATTGTTGACATTTTATACTTTGACAGTTTGTTGTATATATGGTGGTTTTGTGTGGTTAGGAAATACCACGATGGATTATTTTCTTCAAAACGGTTCTTCTCATATGTATTTATTTTGTTGGTTTATTTAAGGACAGGTGAGTTTTTTCAAACTGAAATATCCATCGGCTCATGGATTCCTCGTGTCTTAGATTTGGACGATTCTAACCTAAGGGCGGCCGACTGGGGCAGTCTTTACAAAGAATCACATTTACTAAACTAGTAAATAAATTGTTACAACAATGGGTAATGGTATACTAATGAAACCAATAACTATTGATTTCCAACAATCCTAGTTGCCCTTGTACGACATATTTTACAATTCCCTTTGTCCGCGATTCTAGTCATAGGCTAACTATACAAGTGCCAGCGAACACCCACGACTTTCTTTATTTCGAACTAATATGAACACATCGATAAACCGACAAGTGTCGGGCGCGCATAATCAACCGCGATTCGAGAGGCTCGGTATCTACCTTATATCATGGATTTAACAAACTCTATAATATATCAACATCTACTTCTATATTTATCGTGTCACCAACATACGCCGTTATGATCCCCGCTTAAGGCGCAGACGCTTGACATAGTTAAAGCAATACAACTCATATAACATGTAGTTATATATTGTGTCTAAGAATGCTTAGACTTTAATGCCTCTAAACAAATTCATAGGCACATAGATACATATCTTCTATGATTTTGCAACGGTCAACCAAATTTCATCAAGATAAAATTGACAAATTTTATGATATTTTACTAGACTTACAAGCTCTCATGATTCAAGAAAATTGATATCAATCAATCATTATGATGGTCATCAAATGCTAGTTGTCCCAAAACCATTAGTATCTCACTGTGAACAACAGCTATCTTACGCTTTTTAGATTTAAGAGGTTCTCAGAATGACCCACCCTGTAAATGGCCGCCTCGAGGTTAAGATCATCCACAACCCTAGTACACCGCAGTCACCAATCGATGGATAACAAAATGGACCCCCATTCGATACTAATAATGATAATACTCTCGAGTCCATCGGGAAAGTGGAATCCAACAACACATCCCCAAAAAAAAACACCTCATCAACACAAGCATACATCAACCTGAATAATACAACCAACAAAACATAACATAGTCTCCACAATACATCATAATAGTAGTATGGTCACACACGACCCCTCAATGTACAATATAAAAGTTCTATAAACATAACAAGAGGAAAAGATATGAGGATGACTGTCGAGGACTTCCTATGCCACCACCGCCTCACCTACGATCTTAATCCGCAGCCAGACAACGCAGCTCTTCAGCAACCTCGACGATCAACTCCTAGCAACCTAGGCACAAAACGCCCATAAAGACAGGAGTAAAATTGCTGGCCTGGGTTGAATACAAATACCACGATTGGTATCCAACCACATATAATCATACTTATATATAAAAGCATATGTATGAACGTTAGTAAGACTACTCAATGAACACTACACCCAAATCACATAGCAACCTCTAATTCATCATTACAACAAGATCAACATAACATTCCACACACATATATTCATAACCATCAACGACGCATAATCAAATATTCATTCAAAAAAAAAGTAACACAAACAATAATGGTTAGTCCAACAAAATACATAACATCAAAACCTCCATCCGCACATCTATCCACCAACCACACCTCCACCAATACACATATCTCCCAACACACAGATATATATACATCATAATCCTCCCGACCGAGGCTACTCGCTTCTTACGCATATCACACCGAACCTCTCGAATCACCTCAGGGCTACCCCTCAATATGCATATCACACCATACCTCCCGGGTCGAAGCAATTTCAACGTATATATACTATTTCACCCAAATCAACCCAAGTAAAAGAATACACCCCAACCACAAACACAATACACAAACTCCACATCGCAGACAATTACACACAATAATCGATAATCTTCATAAACTACAACAATCTCATAACATTAATCTCAATAACTCAATATACATTCCAATATAAATACATAACAAACACATGCCAAATATATAATCATAATATATATGAAAGGTTCCCATCGTGAGATTTGTACTCACCTCAAGAAAAGCAACCAAAATAACTCTAGTAATCCACGCTGTGTCCGGGGCTCAACTCATCCAAAGCAATTGTTACTATTTACCTCCGACACAACCTCCTTATGTCTATTAAATCACAAATGAAGATCAAATTTAATCCAACAACCCCGGTAAGGATCCTAGTCCCACAAAACTGCCTGATTATTGATATATCATAAAAATATAATTTTCTCCATTTAAATCCCGATTATTATTCCACATCTCCTAATTCAAAATAAATATCATTAAAACACCAAAACTAGTAAACATTCTAGTTACCAACTTGTCAACTTTAGGTGGAACAATTAGTACACGCGTTTAAACGACTAATAAACAACAAAATTTTCACCATTCTAACCCTCCATATAGTCGGCCCTCACTCCAACCCCAACACCATCACTTTAAACGATTTGTAATCAATCCTACAATCAATTCCGCAACTAATTAACCATATTAAACAACCTTTAATTCAAACCCCAACTACTACCCAACTTACACAAACTACCTCAACATAATCTCTTCCAATCAACATCAAAATCAACCCTTCTAATTCCCTCAAAATAATTACAGGCTGGGCGTTCAATAACATCCTAATATAATTTAAAGAAATTTTGGAAAAAATCAACCTAAAAGTCAACTAACCCATTCAACACATTTCAACCCTAAAGATCGATTATTATCAGTTCTAACCACATAATCCAAGCTTAGATGATGCCTCTATACCATTTAAAAGTCTCAAAGTTCAAAACCATAATAATAACAAAAAGTCAAACTTTCTGCAAATCTTTGAAAATACTATCAAAAGTTTCAACTTTCTCTACCTTAAAATATAGAGGATGATTTAGGAAGATGATAAACCAACTTTTGTATTTTGAGTAACAAATAAATGGAAGAAAATTTCAAGTGGGTAAGTGTGGCGGGACGGGAATCTCGGCCAAAGGAGGAAGAAAGGGGTTGGTGGAGTTTCTAGATAAGTATGAAATGATGATGAGGTTGGTGGAATATTTAGTAGTCAGTTAAGTCTCGCTTGGCTGCGGTTTTATTTTCTCCTGGCTCGTGTTTGCAATCTTAACGCAGCATTAAATTCAAATATATTATTTCGTGACATTTTTACTACCCATCTAATACTAGTCTCGGTATATCGATTTTATTATGAAAGTATTTAGACTATTTCCGGGTCCCACCACCAACCGATATACATAATACAATTTAATCGCTTAGGCGTAACGGGTTATTTCAGTTCTCTTGTTAAAGCTCACATGTTACCTCTCTAGAAACTGCAAACTTGCCTTGGGATTTATTATTTCAACCAACCATGAAACAATAAATGACTATATGAATAAATTACGATTCATAATGATAACAATTTGTAAGACAAGAACTACCTTTGTTCGACCAATTGCTTAACTTATTTCGGTATGCAAATGTAATCCAGCTCTCACCGAACTCGTGATCGCTTCTTCTTCGATCTCGTAAAACCAAAGTCTGGATTTAATCACAACAGAATATATCAACTCTGAGATGTTTGCTCAAGTCCAAACGTGGATCCTTAAGCTTGCATGAAACTCTTTGGTCCTTTAGAACATGTAAAGGTGGGAGGTAATTATTACAATCATGTCCTTAACCAGAAAGCTACTTACAAGTAGTCTTTACATCCATGTGCTCGGTCTCTCAATCATGGAATCAGCGATGGCTAAGATTATTCTGATATAGTCATATACATCTGTGGACAAAATGAGTTTTAAGCCTTTTGCCACAAGCTTTGCCTTGAAACTGTGGACATTTAATTAACCGGGGTCCGCCTATCAACATCCACTTACACCTCAGCTGCCGAACCCCACTAAGCAAGTACAAGGGATAAAATTGCTTTTGGTGTATATAAAGACTATCTCATATTTTATGGCAGTTAGCCATTTCTTGGGTTAACTAATCGGGTAGGTTTACAATACAACTAAAAGTGTGTTAAAAGACATCTATCTTATTAAATGCATATTCTTTAATAACATTACCAACAATACAAATTGATTGGTAAAGTTGTAATAATGAGTTCAAGCTTCTTTAGTTTACTCTCCGAGTATACTAGACTTAGCCTCATTAATGAATTTCTTGGCTAATAGTGTTCCACATGGGACAACTGTCCATGACACTATTCTCACATTCAGTTCTAGGTGAAGATCAATAATTAATCTATTCCTTGGAACCATAGTTACCTCTATTCTCTTAAAGTTACTACAAAGCGTATTCAATCCGCATGAATACCTTTTGTAAAACCCCACAATTCATATTACATGGAATCGCAAGGCGTCATGGTCGCGGATATACAAACACATGATCCCGACACGCATACGGTGAACTCTTCATATTATTATGTGATTCCAACCACCTCAATCAAGCGAGGTCCTTATCAAGGGAAATGTACTCTAATAGAGAGTTGTTCTCATTAGAGAATTTATCTATCATAAAATTTAATCTATTATAGATTTTATTCAGCTCAAGCTTCATGACGCATTATAGCTTAACAAGCAAATATCATCTAAGATTATATTTCATGACTAATATAGCATATGTCACATACATGTAATTGGGCTTACAAATGTACAATAATTAATTACTATTATACCTTTTAAGGTTGTAATAGAATTCCTTTAGTACTCAATGTGTAAAACATTACGTGCAGTTGTACTCCCTCTAACCTTTAAGAGACTCAAGGTTCATCTTCACTCTTGACCCCTTTTGATTTCAATCAAAATATCAAGATGAGGATTTTAACTCCATTATGCTCTTTGTCAAGTTTGGAACTTGATATCGGAGCAGATAATCGCTTCGCTTCTTATTCCTCGCTTCAGATGTGAACTTCCAATAACAATGTCAAGTATCCATCATCACAAATCATTACTTAGGAATATTCTTGGATCACTCACTTAAATACACATGTTACAACACGTGGGTAATCAATAAGAAAAAAGTATGAACTAGAGACAAGATAGTCAACCAATGAATACATTCAACTTGTCGAAAACCAAATGTTTGATTCATTTATGACTATATGTTCATTTAATGGAAACACGTTTCTTACTTATGATGAATCACCATTTAGAAGGTAAATAGAGTGAGTTATGTACTAGATTCGTGTATTCCAATTTATTTCACCTGATGACCATGTCATCTATTAGAGTACGATTTATTCATAACATCATGTCTCTTTGCATTAGACGTTAGCAAATGCATCAGAATTGTCACATAATATTTCCTGACAGAACCGGTTCTCGACATCGATTGGTGTCTCCTAAGGAGCCACTTGAATACATTCAAGTCATATATTTAATTCCACCATTTATACTTCATAATGAATATTCTATACATATAATAAATTATAATTCTATAATAGATGGAAATAAATACGATCTGTCTTCCAGTTATGTACATCATGACATAATCTCAACATTAGGCCCTGTTTTAAATTATGTCTACATCAATGACATAATACTAACTTGTCCATTTAAGACGTTTCAAAGTTTGTTTGTCAAACATAACTCTGGAAATAGTTCTAATACTGAAGATGAATAAATTTAATATTTATATGTGAATTTATTTCATTCATTGTGTTTCAACTACATTAAACACAATTCTTACTTGTATCACTCAACTAGTGACACATTTAAGGTAAAATGAAAATTATTTTGGTGTACCAAATTGAAAGATTTTATTTGTTGTGTTTTAACTTCATTAAACACAATTCTTTACTTACGTATCTTATCAAGTACGCTTTTAAGATCAGAATGATGTCTTATTCCTTGGACAATACATTACTCATGTCGATGATACTTAATTCAGAACTTGATAGTATTTATACGGTCCTCCCCATACTCTTATCAATTCTGACAAAGACAACCCTTCCTATATATAGGTAACTTATGAGTTATGACTCAATGGAACACCATATGCATACAATGAATTCATCTTTCTTGGAAGAGATTTCTACAGTTCCATCATTGGGATCAAAATACAACTTCATCCTAATTTTCGGGATCATGTTGGCAATTCGCATATAAGAGATCCATTGACTTTTGGAGTATTTGTTCTACCTGTTGACTACCTATATTGATAATTATGATTTATGTGATTTTGGTTTCAATTAACTCATCAATCATCTTATTAAGTAATTCATCAATTTTGTGGGGTTGGTGCCCTTTTCTCATGTATTTCATAAAGTACCTGGTTCGTTTAGCTAATCAAACTGAATCGATTCGAAAATTGATTTGTTAAGAAACCGAGTGGACTCCAGTGAATCGTAATCGGTTCGAAAAAGGATCGTTTATAACCGGCACGTTAATCGGATCACTCAAATGATTTGAAAATAGATTTGTAACAAATTTGTATTAATTCATAATTAATTTGTATTAATTCGTATCAACTCCTAATTAAATTGTATTTTGTTAGTGAGTTGTGAGTTACGACTTGTCTTGTGTGATGATCTAATAAAAAAGATAATATAAACGAATTTAACGAGCAATTTGCAAACGAATTAAACCAAATTCCAAATCAAAGTAACGAATCGTAACCAGTTTGAATGATCAAAACGAACGAATTTCAAACATGTTTTAATTAACCAATTATCGAATAATTAACGAATTAATTGGTTCTATAACAGCTCTAGATCCAACTAATTTTCAATATATGAATAGTGTTATTTGATAGTTGTGATTGTAAAACTTATCACGCTTTTAAGTTAGAGATTTTAAGACTTGGTGTCGATGATATATTGTCTTGACACATTTCATGATTAGGCATCCTATATAAATTTGCCAAAAAGTACAAGTATTGTTGAGTCACCATCATAGATAAACTCTTGCTTGAAAAAAAAAAATGATTACTGATGTATGGGAAATAGTTAAATTATACAATGCGTATACTTTAGATACATATTCATGGTGTTAGATATCATTGATTATTTTGGGAATAATTAAATATTTGTTATTTTCATAATTGTTGAGAATTGTTTTCATAATTTCAATATAAAAAAGAATTGGCGGATATATGATTGTTGACCTTGTGATATCTTCAATGTTATTGTCTCCAAAACTATTGTTATATATTCCATCGAGTGTCCTAATTACTAAGCTTGAGAACCTTTTGCATGAGTCATGTCATGGTTTTGTTCGATTGAGAATCACTTTGACTATGGTCATGAACAATTATAATTTTTTCTTGTAACTTACTTTCAACAAACTATTCATACAATTTGTAATGTGTTTTCATGTAAAATACCATGGCGGCATTTGTTTTTGCGTAATTCAAATTAAATTTGAATTCAATTCAATTCAAATTCCAAATGAAATTTTGGCATTTGATAATATACGAAATTGGAATTAGAATATCTTTTGAATTTCAAGTCTTTTGAATTTCAAGTCTTTCAAATACCTTAGCATAAATTACATGCAAAAACAAAAGTATTCCTATTCCAGTTCCATATTTTTGGCTTGTTTCGTCCCATGACCATTTTTAGGAAAGTTTCGACCATGGACCATATTTTCGTCCCGTTTCGACTAAATACTATTTTCGGCACGTTTCGACTCGAAAATATATTATCGGCCCGTTTTGACCAAGGACTATATTGTTAGCCTAAATATAATCTTAGAAGGGGGCATTAACGTTTTAAATTAAGCTTCTGTAATTTTTTCGGTTTTAATCAACATATAAATAACAACTACATGGATATTACTAATTCATTAATCAACTACCCAAGCTCGAGAATGATTAGTCAAGTGTTATACAATAAATATAATCAACCTAAATAAAGAAAAGACTGAAAGAAAAAGAGGCTACAGACGATATTAATAAGATTTTTTACGAGCTTCTACGCTCTAATACCACCTTTCGCTTTCCAACCTCGATTTGGTAATAATAACTAGCTCTTGAAGAATTGTTTGATTACACACAAGCAACTTCCCTCTCAAGATTATTATCAAACACCTAGCCTATAACTAAGTGACCCAAACTCCAATCTAAGGATTTCAACTCCTAATCAACCAAGACTAGGAACCCAGAACATCACTCCTAGGATTTCACTCTACTACTCCAAACAAGAATAGCAACCCTATCCTATATACCACACAAGGAGTTCCCAACTAATCACAATATTGAATAAAGATTACAATAATCACACAAATGGAAACTCTATTGAGATATCGCAGCATGGGATGAGTTGACCTTTAATCTATTTTGACTTTTTAAAGAATTTCAAGATTCAAAGCAATTGTAAAAACTAGGTCAAAATTAGAATGATTTAGTATGTATACGTAACTAAAAATAGAAGAAAAAATAATCCGAAACGACTTAACTCCCTATCAAGTCCCTTCACGAGAATAACGGATCTATTTTTGTACCCAAACGGGACCTGGAACGGGAGCTAAATCCCTTCAGGTCCCGTTTAACCTTAATGGAAAAGTCGAACCTAAGCCAGACGGGCTCGTAACGACTCCATTCTCCGCTTTCAGCCCCCGCCAACCACGGAAATGGTCATGGGCCGTGTCAATGCATTTAGTTCCTGCTGGCCTTTCGATTAAGTTCTAATTTTTCCAATCGAACGACGTTATTCAAGTTTGATTCAAACTTTGACTTTATTCAACTCAACCGAACACACAAAGTCATATCAACTCGACTTCAGAGAAATTCAAAGCCTGATCAACTAATGCTTATTCAACAAGGCTAAATACTAAGCCACGATTTTAGATTTGAAACCAAATTAACTTAAAAACGGATCAACTCTCTCAACAACTAAGCAATAAAACAATACGAGAAACCTTACAAACGCCTTTGAATAAATAAAAGACCAACACTACTCACATGCTTAGCTTAACTCCTCTCGAGTCCATGATCAATCCTCAAGCTCAACTAAGACGCATTTGAAGCGAACCACTTTCTCAACAAAACTACACATGTGTTCACCTCAAATACACCATTAGTCCATTAAACGTGATTTGTTATTATTAAAAATACGAGCTACTGACCTACTAGTCAACATATATTTGGCCCGTTTCACCACGCGATCGCTTATTTTGCTGTGACCATATTTTCTCGGCCTGCTTCGACAGTAATATTTTCATTCAAGCCAATTTACTCACATTTCTACCTATTTTGTCCACTCTGCCATATGTTTGGCCTGCTTTCGATTCCACGACTATATGTTTCGGCCTGCTTCGAATTCTAACCATATTTTCTACTGTTTCGACTTGACCATTTTTTCAAATTGCTTAGATTCTGGACCATTTTTGTACCCGGGACCATTTTTGTAGCCCATTTCGACTGGAACTATAATGTCTGCCCGTTTTGCCCCAAGACTATTTTTTATCCTTTTCGACTCGAGACTTTATTTTCGATTCATGGCTGTTCCATATCTTTGACATTGCCGTCGTAAGGACCATATTTATTTGATCTCGACTCCTGCATACTCCAAAACGGGTCAAATATGGTCCTGAGTCGAAATGGGTCGAAACAGGTCGAAAATATTGTCCCGGATGGAAACGGGTCGACACTATGGTCACGGGTCGAAAATATTTTCTTAGATTTAAACGGGCTGAAAATATGGTCTATGGTCTAAACGCACCAAAAGTTTGGTCATGTGTCTAAATGACCGAAATTTATCCATCACCGAAACTGCCTAAAATACGGTTCAAGGCCGAAAATATCTTAAACGAACGGATCGAAAATGTCGCACGACCGAAATTATAATGTTCAATTTAAGGCAAATTCTAAGCATATTCAAAAAGAAGAATTGTAATTGAATTGCAATAATTTCATGTGAATTCTACACTTTTGCCAAACAATGGAATTGAAATTATAATTCATGGAATTGAAAGTATATGAAACTATTGTTCCAGTTCAATTACAATTCCGAAAAAACAAACACAGCCTCATTGTTTCATTCTAATACAGCAAATTAAAAAACGTAATTGTGTTATTCGGGTTGTTTTGCACTGTATGCAAGGCTATAATCGAGCCAAACCCTACCGAATAATGATAGGTTCGAGTTCGGCTCGACCATATCTTCGAACGCATTTCTGCCTCGTCAAATCATCTAATCCTCTAAAATTTATAGTTCGGCTCGGGTTCGAGGTTATTTTTTTGGGGTAACGTTCGGCTCGGTTCGGTTCGATTTCTTTCGAACCGTTCGAAAAGCTCGGTTTGAAATTACAATACTAAATATTACAATCCTCATTCCTGGCAAAAAAATTAAATTTCTTAAACATTACAAAATTGCATCTAATGCTTCATAAACATTAGTACATTACTAAATACAAAAATATTACATTCCATACTCCATAAAACATAACTAAATAACAAAAAGTATATGATAGGTAATGGACCGAGCCGAATAATTTCGAACCGTCAAGCCGGTCCTTCGACCCCTAATTTGTTGTTCGACTGAGTATCACATTCTAATCGAAATTTAATCGAACTATTTTCGAATCGAGCCTATAATCTAATCTAACATTAAGGTTATTTTACGCATTAAAGATTTGAATGAAAACCAAATTGGTTGTCATAAGTTTGAAGCAGCAAATACTGTGTGACTATGTGTTGCAACTGCCCAACCGCATATCATAATTGCCCATCTTATAAGATCATCTTTGCCCACACTGCCGACGTGCTCTGAACTGCCAAATCCTTTCCTAGTTCACCAACAAAAATATATATTCATATTCAATTCACATATTCACTTAAACAAAACATTAAACATCCATTTTCCTTAAAGATCTCAAATGGTCTCTTCATGTTCTCCATTTTCTTGCACCATGCCATTCTTCATCTTCTTTTCAATATTTCTTCTTTTTTCTAATCTCATATATTTCTCTTCTTGTCAACATATCCATGAAAAATATGGCAACTTAACAACAGAACTACAAAATTTTACTGCCATGTCCCCTTTTCGTTTGATTAACAGAAGGGTATTGGCTCAATGTGCCAACGACCAGAACCCATATTTGGATATCAAGATCCAATCAAGACCTCAACTTTATGATGAAGAATATGTTAAGGTTATCGTTAGTGGAGTTTTGCATCCTTCAGCTGATCATTGGGTTGCTATGATCTCTCCTTCACATTCTCAGTAAGTGGTAAATAGGAAATGCTAAATTTCATCTTTTGTTCAGTAATGACTCAACTGAAGCTAGGAGCAATTTGAAATGTCAGGAATTTAAGTATTTGTAATATTGCATATTGGTGTGAAAACTGTATTATAAATATTACTTTTAGTTATGTTAAGTTTTGTTTTTTTCAAATTACTGGAGTATTATATAGAAATCATCTTCATGGATATGATATTGGATTTTGCAGGGTGTCAAGCTGCCCGTTGAACGCAATTCTTTATCAGATGACTGGAGATTTGAGTTTGCTTCCTCTTCTATGTCATTATCCTGTTAAGGTAATAAAATTAGCTTTCAATGTATAAGTAAACAAAATCAATTACGGAGTATTATTGGCACAACAATATAGAGTATATATACATAAAGATTTCAATAATGAAAATAAACAATTTTATTTGGAGTCTAAACGTTAATGTACTACATTATGACTAGCAAAGTGGGAGGCCTTGTCGTTCAAACCGCTTATCAAGGAATTTAGTGTTCAAAGTTTTGTCAATTTGATCCGAAAAAGTATTGAATATATTGAAAAAGATATGTATCGATTTATTGAAAAGATATATACGTGAATAGTTAAATTGGTTGGTTGTTAATTTAAAGAAAAAACGTATTCAAAAAGATATATTGAAAATGTAAAATTCTTATTTATTATCTTAAAATAATATAATTTATTTGGTAGCTTAACAATAAAAAAAATTGGAGGGAGTATTTGTATATATGTTAGATACTATTTTCGTTGAAAATTTATCAAAAATTGTAATTTTAATGTATTTTAGTATAGATGTTAATTTGGATTCAAAATAAAGTTATGGTTAATTAAGAATACTGTAAAATTTGTTTGTTTTAACTATTGAAATCAAATGTGCACTCCTTTTAAAATTGAGGGAATATACAGTTTAGATTTAAAATAAAGTACTAGCTCCTATGTATCGGTATGCACTTTCGAAAAGCCATGAAAATAATTGCAAACCTTGCTAATATAGGAGTGATATTTATGAGACATCGAACAAGTCATGCCAAGTTGGTGGAATTGAAGTTAAACTAACAATACATCATTCATGCTAATAGCGACTTTAGTTGACGCACTTAATTCTTTCACATTTGTACGGAATGAAATAAAGCCATTCACCATCTTTTTGAAAAATTATTATGCCTCCTTAATGGATTGTTACATTTTTACTTTTAGAGTTACACCAATACTATATATTTCATTGTTATAATGTGCCTTCTAGTAAATACTATTTTCAATTCATTTTAATTGATTTTAATTTCTCATATATTAAGGTAAATATTTGATCTTCAATTACTTTTTAATTATATTATAAAAAGATTTTAAAAATTAATATTATGAAAGTAAGTATTTTAAAAAGACAAATTCAATTATATAAATTTATATTTTTTAGAATAAAGAAATAGTGTGGTCAGTTGATTTGAAAAAATTAGGCAATTAAAAGTAGATTTGAGGGGTATATAATAGCTTATAAAGGCATAATTTTTCAAAATTGTAAACTCTGATTAAACGATCTCCACGTTTAGAATTGGTAAGGACATGGCAATCCAGCTACAACTTCAGTGGTTTCGTTCCATACTTGACTTTCTAAATGACATTTCCATCGTCAACTTTAAATTGATGGCGAAAATGGTCGACTATTTTTAAGTCTTCCAGCAATTAGTTATCGTCTAGCGATCAGTGCTTAATTAAGGGGTAATTAAGTAAATTCAAATGTTAATTAAGTGCAAAAATATCAAAAAATAAAAGAACAAAATCGGATTTTCTTTAACACAACCACAACCCCAATCGATAGCAATTGGCATTTGAATTACATTCTTCGTTTTGGTAGATGATAACGGATTGGCATTTAATTCTGTTCTGTTCGTTTTGAAGCGTAAATGAATCTTCCTTTAAAAACTAGAAATTCCTTTTGATTTTTTAAAAATTTAGTGCGTTGAATTCACACAATTAAACAATTAGTCGCGTGATTGGAAGATGATAACGGAATTGTTGGTTGTGTGAATGCTTGTCGGGCATTTTTGTCGTGATTTAAAGTTGGGTGATGGAAAGGTCATTTGGAGAAAGTTGGGTGATGGAATGAAGCTGGGAGTGAAAGTTGGGTGATGATTCTGACTTTAAGCGCTAAATTGGGATGGATGTACTATTGCAATCAATAATACTCCGTTTTTACTAGTTTTAAGCCAGAATAAATTTATTTTTTTAGTTGTCGTTTTAACGTAATAATATTTTTACATTTTAATGTAATTTTGACTTCTTTCTCTTTAAATTAACAACAATCGATAATTGTTTAAATTGATTGTCGTTACATTGTCATTTTGATTACCTTTTTCTTTTTAATCTATGTAAATATCTAAGCGACAATAAAACCGGAGGAGTAGTATCAACAGACTATCTAACCAATCCAATTTTCATATTAATTATATTCTTGCAGGCCCAATTCTTAAGCAAAGACCCAAATTATCTAGAGTGCAAAAAGAAGGAATGCAAGAAACAGAACAATGGTGGAGTCTGTGCATTGACCACATGCAATGCTACATTAACATTTCATGTAATAAACATAAGAAGTGAGATAGAATTCGTGTTATTTGGGGGGAGTTTTGAGGCACCATGCATTCTCAAAAGATCACTTCCGATAAGTTTTGTTAATCCTAAGAAGCCTCTCTATGGACATCTTGCCAGCATAGATTCAACTGGATCATCAGTAAGTATAATTGTGTACATTCTCTTTTTATTAACATGATGCTACCATACTGTTTATTTTCAATTTTAAATAACAGTTTTGATGTATGAGGTTAAGGATTAAATTTAATTAGAGAGATTAAGTAGTTATTAATCGTTTGATATGATAATTATGAGTTGGATTTGATCCAATGGTTGTGAGATGAGAGGGGTTAATTTGTCAAACTAATTTTTTTAAATTGAAAAATTAATACCAATACATTTAATATATGGAACAATTTTGTAGGATCTGATTTGGTTTTTATTTTTTTGTTTCTTGTTTCATGAAATTTTTAATTTGGGTAAGTTTCTTTTCATTTTATTTCTTGAAATTTCTCTTATATTTTCTCTCCTTTCTTTTTTCGTTTGAATTAATTTGAAATTGCTGCTCATTTTCTATCTTGGTCTTATGTTGTTGCATTGAGTTTTTTCCTGTTTTGATATTTCGTTCTTCACTTTTTGTTATGTTAGATTGTATTTTTTTTATTGGCATGTTTGAGGCAGTAACCATATCGAAGCGTTTTTGGGGTTATATTGATACATCTTATAACCCAGGTATCATTATTGGTGGGACATAACACAATTACCATGTTGTAACTTGTTATGGGGTATTTGCTAACTTCTCATTATACATATACCTTTAAAAGTAGGATGAGATAATTACCACTTTCAAACTAATTTTGGGTTATTTCTAAACTTCTCATTATCCATGTGTTTTCATCAGTGGAATTGACTTTTTGTCTTCATTTACATCATCATTTTAAGTTATAATTTTGATGGCTCCTCACCTACATATAACAAACAAAGAGTATGAATTGTGTTAACATATATTTAGTATACTATTTAGTTGCAATAACCCAATATAAACAAAAAATGAGTTAATAATTGTAAAAATAGATGAAGGAGTCATCATACCTCACGAAGTAAAAATATTGGGTTATAGCATGTTAGCAAATAACCCAAAAATATAAACGACATGGTTACTGAATTTTTTTTAATTTCAAATGGTTCATTTTGACTAAAAATGAGTTTTTTTTTTCTCCAAAAAATATTTATGATGAGAGAATGGAGAGTTAGAACACTGAAAATCAACAATCCAATTGTACTAATTCATATTAATCCTATCATTCTTAAATCAATAACACAATTCCACAATAACATAAAACTAGGATAATATCAATACACATTATCAATTTTTTTATGGATTTAATTTTTATTGAGAATTCAATTTTTCACAATCATACATAAATTCAATATTTTACCAAATAAAATATCAAAAATTGACCATAGCATGTAATTAATTCTGTATAAATCAATAAACCTTTATATGATAATGCATTTGTACAAAATGAATAAAAGATTAAAGGGCAAAAGCCCCCAATCATCATACATGTTTGCACTAGGATACCAATTCATCACTCCACGCTTCAAACTTTATTCATCATTTACGCTTAATACCCGACAAAACGGTCTTCCGCGACGGAACGATCGCGCTGATGGTCACGTGACCATTTTGAGGGGTATTTTCGTAATTTTTAAAAAATTGGACAGAAGGCACTATTCATCACAAACGTTTGCACCAGGGTTCCAGTTCATCACACACGTTTCAAAATGTCCTTGTTCATCACTCAAGTTTAAATAACGGGCAAAAGTGGTCCAACTGTGATATAATCCGTTAAGTTGCTACTTTTTTATCACGTGACTATCATATATAGATTTAATCTTCAAAGTTTTTCTTAACAACAAGTATCCAACTAGAAGAACAAGAAATATACAGACGACGTTTCATTTGTATTATCCAAATGTATCAATGAAAAGTTCACATATAAGAATGTTAGTTTGAGTTTTTTATGATTTTTTTCTTTCTAATTTAGCCTCTCTCACGCTAATCACGTGAACCAAAAAAAATAGCAACTTAACGAAGGAAAATTAGAAAGAAAAAATCATAAAAACTCAACCGACAATCATTTTAGGACAAAGGAACCACAATATAAAAATCGTACATCAACAATAACAAAGATACTTTACAACTACAATAAGAATTTTCATTACCCTAACCTTTCAACCAAAATAACATTCTTATATGTGAACTTAACATTGATACATTTGGATAATGCAAATGAAACGTCGTGTGCATATTTCTTGTTCTTCTAGTTGGATATTTGTTGTTAAGAAAAACTTTGAAGATTAAATCTATATATGATAGTCACGTGATAAAAAAGTAGCAACTTAACGGATTATACTGCGCTTGGATTCATTTTTTGCCCAAGTATTTAAACTTCAATGATTTAACAAGGACATTTTTTGAACGTGTGGGATGAATCTGGAACCCTGGTGCAAACGCTTAGAGCTATTAGCGCCTCGGGTCTAATTTAATTTTTTTTACGGTAAATATTCTCAAAATGGTCACTGCTAGTCACGCTGACTATCAACTTAATCTGATTCCTCAGACGGAAGACCATTTTTGCCCATTATTGAAACATGTTGGATTTAACAAGGACATTTTGAAACACAAGGGACGAACTATAACCTAACTGCAAACATGTATGATGATTGAGGGCTTTTGCCCAAGATTAAAATTACTAACCTTCTTTCTCAACTTTTTGGCTTGAAGGTGTTTATGGTAGTTGGGATTTTGGAGATTTCTTGAATTGGATCTCAATGGGGTATGAGAATTGTAATGATGATGTAGTAGTTACTATTTGGTACCTGACAGAGAAACGGTAGTTTTGAGGATCGAGATCAGGGCAATTAATAGGAAGAGAGATTTTAGGGAGAGAATAAATGATTGGTTATATTCATCAATTTATTGTAAAAATGACAAAAATACCCAATTTAAGGAGGCAACTTAAAAAAACCCTTAAGATCATAAGTCATACTCCAAATTTCTTTATGGCGATTAAAACAATAAACATTGTTAATTTTTTATCATTAAAAAATAAAACTTGATAATTTGTTAGAGATAAATCGATAGTATTAAAATAGTGTTCAATATTTAATTTAGTGTTTGCATATGCGTGCTCGAATAATTGATGAAGTCAATTATGTTATCAACCTTGTTGAGGTCTATTCAATGAGTTCAATCACTATTATACATTCAAAAATGAGTGTATACCAGTGCTCCTTTGTATCGTAGCTGTAAGTAAACAAATTAAATGAATTAAAATTTAGGTGTTGGCATTGCTTTTTTTAACCGGGATCCGCAGTCGTTATTCCTTAGGTGCATACTGGACAAACCTCAAGTTGACGCAATAGCCTGTAAATCTCGTCAGTCGGGTAAATCACATTAGATAAACAATGTGTGACAGGCTCCACCAAGAAAGCTTTAGTAGGAGGAATTGAACTCATGACCTCACGGTCACAAGCTCACCCACTTCACCAATTTGATCATCCTTATGGATAGGTGTTGCCATTGCAGAATTTACTAGCAACACACATAAAAGATCATATTTAGGATAATATTAACGTGTATCCTCATTCCACTTTACATCAATTTTATTATTCTTAATAATATCGACAACACAATATAGAGAATTTGCCCTAAAGAAATTATTTCTTTGTCATATTTGGACAATTATACTTTTCTTTCTTGGCATTGACTCGAGTCATTTCTCATGGGTGCTTTGATATCTCTCGGTTAGTGTTTCATATTATCTATTTTTTTTAGCAACTGTGAGCAATGTCAAAGTGTTTGACCAAGTGTCGAAGATAGTTGGTACTACGCTCACTATTGTCAAGATGCACATATTTCGTGATTCTACCGATTTTGGTACTTGGAAGAGATATTTTCATCATATAATATAAGTGGAACGATTAAGTATTCCCCAAACATTTAAGATCGTTTGATTTATTATGAAAAAGAAAGTATCCAAACAATTATTACACGCGTGATATGGAAGAATTATTTATAAAATATTGTTTATGGAAGATCTTTCCATATATGATTGATGTGCCCAGGTGTTGGTTTTCATCCGGTTCGACCGGCCGCCAATCCGAAACCGATCGTTCTCGTTTCTACCCATCCGAACCGAACCGAACCAAAAGATCGCCAAAGATTCTCGACCGAACTGAACCGGGTCCAAACTGTCCGGTTACCGGTTCATCCGAAACCGTAATTCGTATCCGAAACCGAAATTTGAACTCAAAAACTGAAACGTGAAAATTACAATAAATCAAAAAATTCACCATTCGTCCATTCCACACTCCATAGTCCAAATTTCCAAATTCTAATATTAAAAAACAAACTTAAATAATATTCAAATGTCCAAAGTCCAAACCAAACAGAAATAATATCCAAACTGAAACAAACTAAAATAATATCCAAAATTCCAAATATCCAAAGTCTAAATTCCAATATTAAAAAAAATCAATAGTGTTCTGTGAAAAATAAACCATAGCTGTTTCCAAGCCGAGCAAGACTCTTCGCACTTCAAGTGGTTGAAGCTCTTCTATAGGCCTGCCTTCTTGTTCTTGGAGCTACAATAAAATATATCAATTAGAAAAATGAGCATAGAGCAAAAAACATGAACAAAATAAAATAAAATGCATGTTGAAATCTATACATTAGTCAAATTGTTGAAATTGTTGTTCCTACTGTAGCTCGATCACCAAAATCATATCAGAAAGGCTCGTCTTCTTGTTCTTGGAGCTACAATAAAATGAATGTATCAATTAGAAAATTAGCATAGAGCAAACATAAATAAGAATAGATAAGTAAATACTCACAATACTTGTTCCGCGTCCTTTTTTAAGGTCATACATCTCTTTCACCCAATCCCCTCCACAAAGAAGCATCTCGACGGTCTTAGTTTTCATGGAGGATCTTTTTGGATCAATAACCCTTTTACCTCCGCATCTAAAAGCGATTCAAGAAACAAAAAGAGTAGCCGGAATGGATAGAATATCTTTTTCCATTTTACTAAGAACATGATATTTAACTTTATTACCCATCCACCAAGTCAATACATCAAATTTAGTCCCCCCGGGAACTTTCAATGGATCATCATCAAGATATTCCTTAATTAGTTCCGACTCTTGTTCTTATTAAGCCCTCCAATATTTTCAAGGTACAACTCAAAACTCCTCTTTCCCAACCCAAAACATTTATTAGGCCCTTCTTGACTGATTGGCCTTGCTGAAGATCATCATTTTTGAAAGCTTAATTCATAGAGCTTAAAATGTGGAGAATAAGTTCTTTCTCAACTCGCCTTTGATAAGTTTTGCTTCATCCCTTAATGCGGATACAAGAATTGATAAACCCAAATAATAAAAATCATCTTATACCTAAAGATAAGAGGCAACAAAATGGAATTATACAAATTAGTAAAATAGGCAACAAGTAAAATATAGGCAACAAGTAAAATACAATTTATAAATAATAATTGATCAAGACCTAATGGAGATCATCAATGTATTACTGCGTCCAATACTTATCATACTTGATCTTCATTTCACTTGCAAGAATTTGTAAGTGTTGGGCTTAATCGAAATTCTCACCGTGCTTATCAAGTAACACTTTGACCCTATAGAGTTCACTAGAACAAATTCAATGCTGGGATAAGAAAGTTGCTACTTATAATTGTCAGCTTTCACATCAAGAAAACTTCCTTAAACCGATGGAGATATCATAACCATCTCCCCATCCAAAGCATCATCAGCAAATAATTAATAAAAGCTCCATTTTCCTCTCGCATATCTAAAGCCATACATCCCAATAAAGTAGGCGCAGGACAACATCAACCATGTCGAGTTCCATCTAGTTTTGGTATCCAAAACTTGTAGCCTACCCATGTGTTGTAGCTCATCAGCTATTTTCTTAAATTCTTTGCACCTAGTCTCGCACTAAATGCATATCGCACACCATTTCTAACTGACCAACACAGTTTCGATTATTTCACATTCATCTTGAACTAACAAGTTCAAGATATGTGCACAATACCTCACATGAAACAACTTACCCTCAAGAGGGTAGATTTTTCCTATTGCTAAAATCACCATTAACCTGAAGAAGAACGCAATTATCATCAAGTGTAAACATTATCAACAAACGGATACAAATTTTTTCCTCGATATGTCAATCATCCATAACTCTAAGTAATTCCCTAGCAATGACCTCTCCGTAATGAGGTGGGGAAACATTAGTAAAATGACAAACCTCTTTGTTGTGCTATCATTTGAAATTAATAAAATGAGCGATAACAGTTATATATCCAATCCTTTGTCCCCCAGACCACCACAAATCAGTGGTCAAACTAATCCTATTAACCAAAGACATAGATTTTTTCATTTTAACTTTCTCATCATCATAAAAAGTCTCACAATCACTCTTCAAAGTGTGTCTAGTTATTTTTTTATACCAAGGATATATCTCTTTCAGAAACTTATTAAAGATGACTCCTTCCATAATACTAAAAGGAAACTCATGACCTAAAACCATATGGACAGCTAGTTCTCTAACTTTAGCATGATTGTATTGCCACGTAGCCAAGTTAGGAGCACTAGAACTTGCATCACCAAGATTAAGCTTAGATTGTGAAGGAACTTTCTCACCTTGAACTAAGTTCAACTTCCTCCTCACGCAATTCTCTAAGTGTTTTTTGCATTCGACTGCTATATTTCATCAACAACATACATAGTTGCACACCATTTGCACTTTCATTTTCTTGTACCATCTCGTAAGACTATACCCCATTTTTGTATTGACAATAGATTTTTTACGCCACCTTACCATAAGCTCCGTGGACCGGACGACAATGGGCTGACCCACCGCCTTCACCGGGTTGCTGATATCATTCAACTCCCCAACCTCTATTCCCCCAATGGTCTCTTCAAAGATTCAACGGTCTCAAAGATTATCATATTCATCCACGTTGGAGTGACAGTTAAATTTTAAAAGACATATTACTATCACTTTATCAAATTTTATAAATCAATTACAAACTTATACAATTATAATTCAATACAGTATTAATTATAATTTATAACTTTAGTACTCAGGAGTCAAACATATTGAAAATATTATGAAACATTATCCAAAAATTAGTAAATTATAATATTATGAACAAAAATTAGTAAATGCCAAAGCATAATTGAAAATACAAACATATTTACATGAATCAAAAAACCGAAAATAAAAAATGAAAATAAACTAATTAAAACATATTTAATAATTCGAAATACAAAAAATAAAAATAAACTAATTAAAACATATTTAACAATTCAAAATACGTGAAATTAACAATTCGAAATAATAAGTTAATAACACAAAATCAAATAACAATTGTAACCCAACACGTAAAATCAAACGCATTTACATGAATTAAACTAATAATTAAAGCAAGAATCAAACATATTTTTAATTTTAAAATTAAAGTTATAAGAAAACTAACTATTACTATCGGTAGAATCTGTGATAATCAAGGAACGGCGAGAGGTCGGACCGTCTGAGGGAGAGGCCGGAATCACCGAGAAATTCTGGGAGGGGCGCTGTATGTTGAGCTGAAACCGAGAACAATGAATGCTGGGCAAAGGTTACGCCGAACCGGCAGGAAAGAATAGGTTATGAATTTTTTTATATATATTAATTACCGGATCCGATCCGCTTCGGGTCACCAGCCCGATCCGCTGATAACGGGTCCGATCCGCTTCGGTCCCGGATCCGGTCCATTTTCGGATGGATTTTCGTATCAGCCAGCCTGGACCGGTTCCCCATCGCCCGTCCACCAACAGCACTAGATGTGCCTACACTATAAATATGTCTCATTCCAGACCTAGCCAACCACCACACGTATTGTTTAATCTACATTGTTTAGGGAGGCAAAAAGATTTGAGAGAAAATATTCTTTGTGTAGGCTGAATGTACGGAGCTAATCTATAAAACTCTCTTAGTTTGTACGACTGTTGTTAACACTTCATTACAACAAATTTCAGATTATTTTATTTTACATCAGAGAACTCAAATACTGAGAGTATCATGGACGTGAAGGAGAGGTGTCTTGAAGTCAGGGGGAGCCTGAACTTATTCACCAGGATAGAGTATAATAGGGCGACAAGAATGGGGAACATTCACATAAGTCTTTATTTGTAATATCTCATCATTATAGTAAAATCCTTCACTGGGCTACTACCCCCAGACTAGGTGCAAGTTTTATTGAACTGGGTTACCATCTTGTGGTGTTTTTATTTCTTGTACTTTATTTCCTCACGCCTTTATCGTGTCACCCAAAATGTAATAAATAGCTTGGTTTAACAAGATGCTCACAGTATCTATTTACAATGTGACATAATACATTCAATTGGTATCAAAGCGGGCACTCGACATTAGTGAATGATATTCCTATAATCTGTGTGCATCATGGAAGGATTTTCATTAGACCGTCCACCACCACGAGTCGTTGACGATAAAGAAAGTTACTTAAGCAAGCCGCTTTCAAGAATTCAATGGAGGATTTCAAATTGTCGCTTGAGAATTGAACAAGTTGGACAAGATGTTTGCTTAAACAAGAGACTGAGACAAATTCTTATTGATGATAATAGTAGGATGCTAATCATCAATAATGGATTGAAGGAGGAGGTTGACAAATGAACTATTGAATTGGAATCCATGAGAAAATCTATTTGTATGCCCGCTAATTCGAAGTCGCAATCTGTGATGAAATTATTTCTCTCGATCACTTCCAAATGACCATGCTGTGCTCGATACGATAAGCCGAGAATGTGATAAAATTCTAAGTTTGTTCATGTTGCAAAAGTTCAAGAATCTAAACTGTTATACAAATGCAGCCAACATCCGATCCAACAACTGGTCAAACATCTGGTCCAACTATTGGTACAACATCAGGTCATTCTCATACTAAAGTATTACCCAAGAACAAAAAGAAGAAGAATTGTGTTTGTCATCACTATGGAAAAAAAGGTCATATAAGACTGTATTGTTTCAAACTCTATGGAAAGAGTATTGGATTTGTCATCACTATGGAAAGAAAGGTCACATGAGACCGTATTGTTTCAAACTCTATGGAAAGAGTATTCATCAATAATGGTCAGATTCTCCATATTTCCAATTCTGAGATTGTACATCATAAGGAATGGAAGGTCAAAAAGGCTGATTCTGGTGTAGCTCAATACAAGGAATGGAAAATCAAGAATCATTATCGAGGTAATTCCCCGTATCAAGTGTCGTAAAGTTACTGGCGACGTTAAAGAATCTTCAAGAGATGAACAAGAAGTAGAAGCCAATGTGTTCTCAATCCCAGATCTTAATCAAATTGTGTTCACCAATGAACATGTTCACAATGGACTTGACATGTGTGAAGCCAATGGTCAGGTCGGAGGTTCTACTACCGTTAAGGACTTTAGTGATGATAATGAATTGAAAAATTCATCATTTATCAGCGTCAATGAAGTTTCGAGGCAAAAAGTGAGAGATATGATTAAGGGGGAGTATGTGTTTTGCCAACAAAAATATCAGTCAAATGGGGAGTTTGTTACTGTTTTGTTGGCTATCTATTTTTGTCTTTAAGCAAACCGCTATCGGCGTTCACCGCGTCGAACACAAATTGGTACAACATTTAGCTACCGCCGTAACCTCAGTATATATTTTTGAGATTCTAACATTTTGATACTATTTGGAAGAGATATTTTCGTAATATAATATATGGTAATGATTTGGATTATTCCTCAAACATGAAGATTAAGATTTGATTGATTATGGAAAAAGAATAATATCCAAGCAATTATTACATGATGTGATATGGAGTATTGCTATGAAAATCTTCCATATGATTGATGTGCCTACACTATAAATATGTCTTATTGCAAACCTAGCCAACCACCACACATATTTTTTATTCCGCATTGTTTTGAGAGGCAAAAAGATTTGAGAGAAAATATTCTTTGTGTATCGAATGTAATTTGTAAATTCGGTAAACCTCTTTAGTTCAGACGGCTATCATAACACTCATTTACAAATCAGCTCGTATTGTTTTATTTGCAATGTAAAAGTCAAATATTCGAGAGTAATAGATTCAATGAGGTTTCTTAGTCGAGGAGTTTTGAAACCCTTATTCACCATGATGTAGTGTAATGTAGTGACAAAAAATTGGGAGCATTCACATAAGTCTTTATTTATAATATCTCATCATTATAGTAAAATCCTTCACTGTACTACCGCCTGCACTAGATGCAAAAACAGACCGAACTGTGCTACCATCTGCGACGTTTTTTATTTCTTGTACTGTTTATTTCTTGTCAGCTTTATCGTGTTAGTTCAAGTGACAGATTACACACTTTCATCTCCGTTTGGTAACACTTTTTTTATATATAGTTAAGATCATAATAATTTCTATTCCTGCCTCAGCGATCAAGCAGATGCTAACTCAACTGTTAAAAATATTCAATTTATTTCCCATTTGGTAACTTAAACATGAAGAAACACATCATTCCTATAATGTGATCGCCGATCGACAGTGACAGAGCTTGAATCGAAATTGAGAAGGGGTTAAAAATATTAAATCTATTTGAATGATTTTTTTTATCATTATTGATATGGAAATTTAATTGTTATATTTTATATAAAATAATTTATAATTATATAATAAATTAATATTGAGGGAGGGACTATCATTCTTTTTGATATTTTCTACTGGCTAACGACTTCTAACCATACACTTCATCATAATCCAACATATAGTAGTCTTTCTTTCTCATTCTTCGGTATGTCCAAAAAGTCACTAGCTAATAGAAATCCCAATTCATTGGGCCTTTCGATACAATCAAATAGCCCCGAGGTATTAAATATGATGTTGTGTATACTATGTAGTGGTAATCTTCATCGCTAATTTACAAAAACAAAAAAAAAATAAACAAAAAATAAAAAATATGATGTCGTGTATCAATATTTGATCTTTCCCCACCACACACATAATTCAATTATAATCGAATTGCCGACCTATTGTTTCCAAGACCCCTCGATTCACGATAATAATTGCTCGAATCTCAAGCGTAGCTAAGTGAGTCGGAAATTATCAGAATCTTAATTTAAAAAAATCAATTATTATAAGAATTAAGATGGCAATAATTATGTACTGCACTAAAAGTTAGAATTCATCCAAACTTGGTCATGTCAAGCTTCATGCTTGTAATAATGCAGAATAATGATATCCAGATATCATGGCCACGTTAGCATTGCAGAATACAATACGCTTTCGCCACAGAATAACCAGAATACGCAAGAATACCGTAACAATGCGAATAATGATTTTCTGAAAGCTCCGCCGCTATTAATCGCTAAACGCTATTCACAACTTCTCGTACTAAGTAGACAAATAGGTAAATCGGGTTTAATCATCCACTTACGATCCTTAATCGCCTCTGAATAAAGACCTCTAAAGATCAGGTTCTGGAATATTTAGTCAAAACCTATATCCTGGATTATATTCCAAAAATCTAATTTTTGTGAAGAGCTTCATGTTTTGCTGATATTAACGATTTTTACAAAAACTGCAGATGAGATTGACATGGGTTAGTGGGGAGAAAAAGCCTCAGCAAGTTAAATATGCGGATGACAAATCACAGCCATCAAAAGTCACTACCTTTTCACAAAAGGATATGTGTGGTATGTATAATTCTCATTTTTTTTTGGCTTATCGCTTTTAGACACTTTTTATTTCAAACTAATTATCATTCTAGTATAAACATACAAAACTTACCAAAACTATCAAATACGAGATAGTAATGATCCACCAAAAATAACCAGCCCATTTGAGAAATAAAGGGAAAACAGAAAACACATAATTCAACATAGCATACCATATACAGCAACCCCATGCGAGACTTGCTCCACCGGCTTCTAAGTTATAGAATAGTGAAACATGTACCTAAAACCAGTTTGACACTGAGGCCTGATAGATAAACTTGGTCTTGAAAGTAGAATACGCATAATATGGCAAATCTTGAGTTACCGACTCTTCTAACACGACTCTCTTTCTTAATTATTTCGCAATTGCAAACTATCTCTACACAAGTGAAAACCACCATTGTTCTTCAAATATATCTCTATATAACTTGTTGCTTTCATTAATGATAGGTACCATCACCCCTAGTCCAGCTCGGGATTTCGGTTGGCATGACCCTGGCTTCATCCACTCAGCAGTGATGACAGGACTAGAGCCATCAACCACATTCACCTACACGTATGGAAGGTAAAACGAACCCCCTCTATATATCTTCATTACTTGGAAAAAGTTACTTTATAAATAATAAAAATAGTAAGCCACATGAACCACATCCTTTTAACTCAGTAACACATCAGTGATTCATTTACTGAACAGCGATTCAACTGGTTGGAGCAAGAATAATACATTCAGGACTCCACCTGCTGCTGGGGATTCAAGTGAAGTAAAATTTATTGCATATGGGGACATGGGAAAGGCACCTCGTGATTCATCCGCAGAACACTACATCCAGGTAATGACGAGGACAGGCAGACATTAAATGCTATTAGTGGATATCATCCATGATACTTACAAGTGGTTTGGTAATGTATGCTATGTAGCCAGGATCTCTAGCAGTGACTAAAGCAATAGCTGAAGAAGTGTCCTCTGGGAGTGTAGACTGCATTTTCCACATTGGAGATATCAGTTATGCTACAGGCTTTTTAGTTGAGTGGGATTACTTCCTTCATCTTATCGAGCCGATTGCTTCTAAAATTCCATACATGACTGCAATTGGGAACCATGAGAGGTAGTTAATTAATCCATTATATCTAACTTTCTGCAAACTAGTAAACAACTTCACAAAGCATGAACTCCAGAGAAATCCCTCTTCATGTTAGTCTTGTAGTACAGCAGTAAGCTTCAAGCTCACATAGGAAGATGGTTGAAGCAACCCAAACATATAACATTATAGGGAAGTCTTCCAAGGGAGGGCAATTTATGGTAGGTGGTCACTAGGGAAGTCTTCCAAGGGAGGGCCTAGATGAAACTAAATAATAATGTAGGCAGAACTAATTGTTTATGGAGCTAATATATTATATCACAACCTGAAAATCCGTTGTGATGAAGGGTGTTACACAAATTTACAAGCCCGACCTTCCACGCATAGTGAAGTTGCCTAATTAGTTTAGCAATTTTTCTTGCTTATCAGTTTAACCTTTGGAGTGACCTGAACATCCCAGTTCTTCTTCAATAATCAAGCAACACGATTCCTCAACCTCAACATTTACTATGAAACTTGCAGGGATTTTATAAACTCAGGCTCGACTTACATGACTCCAGACTCAGGGGGGGAATGTGGAGTACCTTATGAAACATATTTCCCAATGCCAACAGCAGCAAGGGATAAACCATGGTACTCAATTGAACAAGGAAGTGTTCATTTCACGGTAATTTCAACGGAGCACGATTGGACAATAAACTCTGAACAGGTAACACTTGGACTCTCTAATCCAATCATATGTAATGTAATTACATGCACATTTTCTTTTACAGTTTGTATGGATGAAAAATGATATGGCTGCAGTTAATCGTTCAAGAACACCTTGGCTAATTTTTTCAGGGTATGCATCAGCAATACACATTTGATATGAGAAAATCAATATATATAAGAAAATCAAGAAAATATTTAATTCTTTAAGTCATAAAGAGATTTTTTACCTCAAGCTTCTCTCCCATTTTTAGGCATAGGCCGATGTATTCATCCCATAAAAGTCTTTTCCTCCCAAGTGTTGATGACAAATTTGTAAAAGATGTGGAGCCATTGCTAAGGTTATACAAGGTAGAAGACTCTCTATTACAATTCCTCGATTTATAGACCTTGTAAGTACTTCCGAAAACTAACAGGCAAAAACATGATTTATCAGGTTGATTTGGCTTTATTCGGACATGTACATAATTATGAGCGAACCTGTGCCGTCTATCAGAAAAAATGCAAAGCAATGCCAGTCAAAGATGTAGATGATATTGACACATATGATAATACTAACTTTAGAGCTCCAGTTCATGCAACCATTGGCATGGCCGGTTTCTCCTTGGATGGATTCCCTCCCACTGTAAGCTAATTTTCTCTAAAGTTCTTCAACACTTTTATCTTCTTACAAATTCATCTAATTGTTACAATTTAACCATAGTACTATAGATATGGAACCGGAACTTACTGGTACATAGTCTTGACTCTTGAGTTTGTCTTTTTCCTTCATGGAGATTGACGACTGGAGCCTGGCACGTGTTGCTGAATTTGGATATGTGAGAATCCATGCAGCAAGAGAACAATTAAGAGTCGAGGTATGTCTGAACATAACATTTTCAGAAGGAACTGTAAGATTGTAGTAATGCACATATCAATTTCAATTTCTCAAAGTTTAATCTACCCCACTTATTGAAATCGGCTTATATTGGTCTGGTTTTGGTTTGAAGTTAAACTCTCTTTCTGCTCTTTGCAGTTTGTGAATCCAAATACAAGAAGGGTCGAAGATCATTTTAGGATCATCAAAACAGGATGATACAACAACATTGTACAGAATGTGAACTTTCAATGTTTTTTTCACATTCATAAGGAGATGTGACTTTCAGAATGTTGAATATTGTGACAGACCACCCAAACTGATACAACAACATTGTACACACAAGATTCAACAATGGAAAAGAGAATGAATAAACAGGATGAAAAGCAGAGCATTTTAGATATACGAAGCTTATCAAGAAGATACATACACTGCACATTCTTCTAAAATGGTCATGTAACAATGCAACAGCAACAGATATCTTGATTCACCATTTACTTTAAGTTTTTAATTATTCGCCTGTTCTTAGTTTTCTTAGCTCTGGTCAACTTATCAATCAAAAATTATACTCCATCAGGGGCTCATATAAAACCGCACTCTAATCCTACACAGTAACCCTACAGGAAAAAGACAGAGTGACACTCTCATATCATAATATGCCACCCATTTCACAGCTCTTCTCATTCCCTATTGCCTTTTATCCGAACCAATCCAACTGATGATCCCAACACTCGTATATTCCTATCACTTCTAGCTACAGTTCATTTCCATTCACATAAATCGGATTTAAACTAGGAATTTCCAAAAAATAATAGTAAAGAGCAATGGAGTCTCATGAAAATGAAATTTCATTTTTTAACTCCATAAGCACCAAATTTGGTGTAAGTTAATCATACAGGTGGCTGACAAATCTTTGCTATATCACTAATATGAAAAAAGTAATTCCATGCACACGATAACTTTATATTGAAATTTAGTTAATCTATGGTTAAAAATACAGGGAATATTTGTTCGAAGTAGACCAACATAACTTCAAATTTAAGTTATATGATCAAAAGTCATCTCCTAATAACAGAGCGCCAGTCATTACAACTACAGAATTTTGAACCATCATCAACGCATCTTAATACATCCATGTTTTAATCATGGAAGCCTGCAAAGGTAAGTAACCTGAATTTTCTCAGCATTTTTTGGATCACCATGTGAACGAAGGCATCACGTAAGAAGGGTAAGCATCATATTTGGATGAAATAGCTTCAACAGAACTATCATCGGTAACATCTCCAAATCGATCTAGCCCAAGCTCTGTTGCATGGATCCCACCAGTAATGAATACAGAGCAGATTCCAGCTTGATTTGCACCTTTTATGTCATGGTGTAAAGAATCTCCAACTGCAATACAATCAGATGCATCAACCCCTGCAAGCTGTATTGCTGATTTATATATGATCTGCAAAAGATGAAAATAAAAGGACTCATATGTTAGAATAAATGAGAAGAAAGAAACAGAAATGGATGTGAGTACGTATTTGAATTATTTTGCGAGACAGTAAAATAAATTCTCGATAAATGGGAACTCAGATCGTTCATATAATGGCAAACTAGATTAGGTTTGGTTCCTTTTTTTCGTCCTTCAATAACAATCAGTGGCATTGTAAACTATTAACATTCACTAGACATCATACCAATGCATTTCTTAGAATTTAAGAACAATCAGAATCATGAATTTAATCAAATGGGGTGAAAGATATATTTTAAACTCAACAAGCTAAGCAGAATGATAAGAGATCAAGATTGGCATGATGTAGCATTCAGCAATCAGAATTCGTGAGAGCCACAGATGCAAAAAAAAGAAAAAATGATGAATGTGTTCTGGGAAAGAGAAAAGTCTACACAAAGAAAAAAAACTCAGCCACCTGTTGAAACTATCTCCCTTAGTCCTATTTGAGTCAAAGATTATGTGTTCGCTCCTTTGATATAATGGAATAAATCAAAATGGTTCATTACATTACCTACGCTTCTTATTTGTTGTGAAATAGTAGATAGTGTTTGCACTCCACTCATGGGTCAATTCAGAAACACCTCCTGTTATGACAGGGGTAAGGCTGCATACTATCAGAACCCCCCACCCTCCTCCTTAATCCTTACCTCGCTTTAGGGCATGCTTTAAGTTTTATGTTTGAGTCTGCTGAAAAATACCTATGTCAGATCTTACTTGGGGGCAAAGACATGGGTGAAGTGTAGTACTAAATAGATCTACCTTCACTTGAATTTCAAGAACATGTCATATTGCACAAGCACAGGACTACAAATTATTTTTAGCTCAGAAGATGATAACAATATATACAAAATTTTGATTCTCAAAGATTTCAAGATTTCATCAGTGATGAATGAATGGCAAAAGAAAACAAAGTGATCTCGAAGGAGATTGAACAGTTTTCATTCGACAATAGAGAATTACAAGGAGCTCTTATTCAATATACTGTAAAGGCCTAGGTAAGATTGTATTTTAATAATTGATATTTTCAGCTACATCTCACTTCTGATGTACATGATAGGAAGACAGAAAAGTTGCACATTCAAGAATGTCTTCTTCAAATGAAGTGCACCACGAACACTTTCACTCCACACAAATATTAAACAAAATTGATTCATTTAATAAGACGGAAAATGTAATTACATGAAGGAAAGTGTTGCACCTTGTCAGGCTTTCCCATCCATTTCACTTCACCACCAAGTTTCTCGTAAGTAGCTGCAAGAGTCCCTGAAAAGATACCAAATTGAATGACTATCTATTCTTTAATACATAACAGTTGTATCGGCAGAAGAAGTCTGTAGGATGACTTGAGATTATGTTGTAGCAATATCGTTCAGAACACACAAAGCAAACCAGTAGATAGATGTATCTTTCTCAATCCACATTGCAAGAGAGTAGTTACCTGTAATGTATGTTCTACAATACTAGCTTAACTTTAGGTAATTGGAGAAAGAAAAATAATAAAAAGAGAAGAAATATGAATATATATGAGTGCTTTTAAGACTCCGTATAATTTATGACACCACTTCACTTCATACTCTGACTACACTGCGTAATCTGGTTGCCGATATAACAACGAAAAATGCTAATACTGGCTTCATCGGGGAGAATAAGTCGAAAACGAATAATTTAACGTAGTTATTACTTATTAGCCATCATCTGCCAGTATATTAGAAGACTAGTGCATCATAGTAATTATTAGTCATCATCTGTCTTACTTAATTCTTTTATTGGTATCACATGCATACTGCATCATCTACAAGGCTATAGAATACTCACTACAATCTTACACTTCACTCAGTGAACTTATATAGTCTATAAGTCAATCGTGAAGGTCACAGTTAAACAAATAGATACATAAACAGAAAATTTTGAAGAAGTTGATTCAAAAGTTGCAGATGAAACTGAGGTGTCTGGTGCAGCTTTTTAAAAATAACTAAATAGATTGCCCTTAAGTACCCTTGGAGCTTCTTCTGCAGTACCCTTAAACATAAACAGCAGGAAAAAGGCTTAGCTAAACACCCTCCTCTTATGAAGTACTTTTTCCCAAATTAGACAGGACTTCCTCTCTTTATTTCAGGGAGTTTACATCCGGTACCTGCCAGGCTCATACTATTAAGGTGATGAACTAATGCTCGGAATAATTTCATGGCAAGAGAAAATTGAAGGAGACAAATAACACATCTTGCAACTGGTTCTATAAAGAAAAAGAGCACCAGATTTAATTTAAAGGAACCCGACTACTAAATACAAAACATGAAGTAAATACACATTAGCTGAACAAGTATAATGTTGATATGTGAAGAGGAAAATACTAAATTTCCTAAGAAATCTAAGCATTAGATCTTTCAATAGTATATTGTAACATGTACAACAAACTGAACTTCATGCTGACAGAATCGACATTGTTTCTTCACCTGGCATAACACGCAGAGCTCGGGCCTCCACAGTGACAAAATCAGGATTTGCTACAACCATTGGAATTTTCTTTGAAGCACACTGCTCCAATATATTATCAAGATCCGTAAGCTGAACTGGCCTTGCAGAACCACAAGGAAGCCCTAGAGCTTCAGTACCATGTGCCAAGATGAACTCTGCATCTTCAACATTCTCAACAACTTGCAAATCTAAGCCCTTAAGAAAGAAATACATAACAACATTTACTAACAGGAACTCACCTTGTACTAAAAATGAATTATAGTATAGATAATATATTTTGCAAAATGAAAAATAAAGGTATTGAGATTTGTCATGGCTTCCCAAAGTCTCACATGTATGCTGAGTAGAAACTTGAATGACAATAGAACAGGTAAAATGAATAAACAATTTTAGATACCTCTTTATTTCTATTTTTTTTCTCAACAAATCATAAAAACCCCCCTTCACCCTTACAAGGTGAGAATCGAACCCAAACCTCTAAGTCTCAAGACTCCTAACCACTAGGCCAATTTCATGTTCCCTTTAGATACCTCTTTAGTTGAGATAGATTTCCATTTATATGGAGTCAAAGATTTTATATTCACTGGCTCTTGGATATAATGGGATAAATCGAAATAGCTCATCACACTACTTCCACGCTCTATTTGTCAGAAAGAAGAGACAAGAGCTCAGACTTCACTCTGGCCAATTCTAAACAACCTTCCGGTTTCACAGATATAACACAAAGATAATTATCGCATTCCCCATCCCTCGCTTTCTTACTATGCTTATGCACAAATTCTCTTGGTATTATCGACATTTTGACGTTTTAGTTAAGACATAAAATATTGTGTACAGAGAGGCCTATATTGAGGAAGTAAAATGAAATTTAACTAATCCTGTCAATTCAGAACCATCCTAAGATAATTCGATGAATTCCTTCAATGTACAAGAATGAATCAAATAAACGTAGGTTCAAAGACTTCCATAATTATTTGGCCCTATGATATACCTCAAGAGATATAGCACCTCTGTCATTCCAAGTCATATGAATACAGGACCTCCCTAAAGCAGAAAACCATGTATCATCTCTCCTGTTTGAGGAAACATAAATTATAATGACTTGCAAAATATGCATTATTAATTTTACTAGGGAAACTGGAATATACTTCATGAAAATATGATTTGCACCTCAATGAATTCTAGTTTACATGGTACAAATTGTATAGAGCAGATGTGTCTGGTAGTATTTTCAGAACATTCAGAGATGATGGAATGTAAGCAACAAAGAGAAGATTTACCTTTGAAGGTGGAGATGAGTTAATTCTCCGCTGGTAATAGCCCCTAAGAAGAGGGATGGATCAAATCCAAGGTTTTTTAGTTTCTCTAAGGTAATTGATGAACGTCTCGAGGAATTACTGATGATCACCATTTTAGCGCCATAACTAGCCAACTTTTCTACTGGAACACGGTGAAGAAACATGAAAAAGAACATGTGAACATACTTTCAACTGACATATCATCTTTGAAATGTACATGTTGAAATGGCTCCAGGTAACAAATGGAAACATACATGTTGAAATGGCTCCAGGGTAAGGTTGCTTTCCATCATGCAGCACCCCAAATTGATCCAAAAACCATGCCTGCAGTAAATCCCAATGAGATCAATCTCCAATACACCTAGGCAGAATTTAGTCTCTCATATTCAAAGCTCAATAACTCGAGCTACATAAATCCCTACATCTGAATATAATTGATTTAGCGTAATGATTTTTCGACTCCAATTCTTGATAATGACACTCCATATCTTTGTTATTTTGAATCCACGTTTACACTACATGATTTCCGTTATCAACAGGCCGAGTTAGCAAATCATTTAGCATGATTTACAACCCAATTTCACTATTCTATACAAACGGCGCTCACCACAAGTTCACGTCATAACCCCTCGATTAACTCTGCTGTAATCTTCAGGGAATTGTTTCATTCAATTTCGTCTCAATAAACTTGAAACAAACAATTAATATCAATAGAACTTTGATTTTTGTACTCCAATCACTGATAACCATACCCAATTTCTCATTTTTCCCAGACTTTAGTTCATGGAAAGTTACATTCATTAATGCAGTAGATAACATCAATTCATTACATAAACATCAAGAATATACGGTAGAAACTCTTTAAATTAATAAACTCTCTAATTAATAAATTAATAAGTTTGACCAGTAGCAACATTAATACCTTATAGAGTTTTTACTGTAAATGTAACGTAACATGAAAAGTATAAAAATGAAAGCTTTAACACAATCCATTTTAAGGAAATGAGAAAATATTGAAACCTTAAAGTGGTGGGTTTGGATGAGGTGGTGAAGGCCATTTAAGGTCTGAAATGATGATCTTTTGATTACTTCATTTGCTTCTGAGTTTTGGGGCTTTGAACTTGCTACTGTACAGCACCTTCCTAACATCTTTTGTCGTTCCAGCTATACAAACATCTCATTCTTTTCCAGACATTAATGTCCTGTTTTTCTTAACGAATCGGGCCGGGCCCTTAACTAAGTACTCGTCCCTACGTGGTACCCTTAGCATACCATGTTAAACCCATTTTGTAGCTGTTTATTTTGGATTAAATGTCCACACGTTGATTGTAAATGGGGTAATGTTTATTCCTAAAAAGCAGGAACATAGTGTTATTATTAAGCACAATTGGTCATTTTATTACTAAGCACAATTAAAGGCGTTCATAAAATGAGTAATAATTGATTTTTTATTATTAAACACAATTAAAGTTAGTTTGTAAATGAACAATTTATATTCGTGTGACTAGGAGTTTACATTCTCGCAACAACTAGTACCACACAAACGGACAAAAAATACGATAGATCCATTACGCTCACTATTTACAATTTTAAAATCCTCGAACGTTACAAAGCTCACTGTTATTGCCAGAACGCTCAAGAAATTCACATCACCCATCCACGAAGAATGACAAGCATGGCGAATTTACATTCACTACGTGTCCAGAACACCCAAAGAAAAAAGCCAAGCCATTGCTAAATTGACAAGCTTGTGTAGTTTGGCTGAATGAATCTAAGGAGGCTCAAATTTTTGGCCGTTTTTTAACAAATTACTTCAAATATACATGTAACCCTACAATACATACCTCCAACAATTTCGGCCTCCTTCCTTTTTTTATTTTGCTTTTACAACCTAAAAATCTAAACTTCCACACAACACATCTCTCCAATTCCCTAATTCAAAACCCTTACTACGCCTCCCTCTGTAGATTTCTCCCAAGACCTATTTACAATTGTTTGATAAATTATTAAGGTAATAAAAAATCTTAAATATATTTGATATTATATATATTGGATAAATTATATAATATGTATTGAACTTAATGGATTATCCAATTCCCAATTATTTATCATATATATTCAATTCAATTTATGATTAACCCAAATGGATGAACATTAAGCAATTTATGACTAAATTATTCTTTGATGTATATATAAAATTTGTCCCTTTTTTATTTATAATTATGGACCAACTAACGCGCCATGGCTGCGGATCTATTTAAGCTTGGCTTTTATGTGTGACTTATTCTCTATTTTGCTTGTTGTCTTTAGTCTATAATATAATCATTCTATAGGTTTATTTCCTTGATGCTTCTAGACTTCTTTGTCGAGCGGTTTATATTATTATCAGGTTAAGATTCTGCCTCTTCCTTTAATTTTTTCTTACTTATAATAATCTTTTGGTAGTGTTAGTAGTTTCTTAACTACTATGTTGAGTTTAGGTAGATATTTAAGGATACATCAAGGTTCAAACTAACTAGCGATCATAATAACGGCGAAACGACGTGGAAACACTTCGAATAAAAAATAAAATATTGAATCTTCTTACACAAAATATTATGCACAAGAGAAAGCTGATTATTTAGTTCGTCTGAAAGTATCACTTGAAACTGTTAAATATCTTCTTAGAGGCGGATCGCCTTCGTGGCACATGCCATTTAAGGAAAAAATCGCAAGATATAAAGGCCACTTTCTTGAATTGTACAAGTCTGGCAACAATCAGGATCGCTATTACCGCAGCAATTAAAGCCGGTGGAGAAAATCATAAAATGACTTCTTCTTATTCGTAAAGATTCGCAAATGCTTCAGGCTCTCTAAATTGTCAAAAAGATCAAGCCGGCAGTAAATCGAGATTGATTTTTGCGGTTCTCACGATGAATCCGGTGATTGTTCTAACAAAAAACATATGGTTGTGGTTGTCCATTTTATTGATGGTAGAGGTTTTGTTGTAGAAAGATTTATTAGGATTGTGCATGTTCCAAACACAAGTGCAACGGGACTTAAAAAGGCTCTCGAAACTTTGTTGTCTGGATTAGGATTATGTATATCTAAAATTCGAGGGCAAGGATATGATGGAGCTAGTAATATGCGAGGTCGCCTTGGATGTTTGAAAACTTTAATTAAAAAAAGAGAACCTCAAGTCTATTATGTGCATTGTTTTGCTCACCAACCTCAGTTGGCTCTTGTTTCAATTGCAAGAAATCATGAAGATGTTGCTTAGTTTTTTTGTGAAATTAATCGTCTTGTTACTTTTATCCGGTCATTTAATAAGCGTCAAGATTTGCTTTGTAAGAAACAAGTTGCCCATTTTGCAGATTTAATTGAAAATGAGTTGATGGAAACTGGTACATGGTTGAACCAAGAATTGTCTATTGCAAGAGCGGACGATACACTGTGGGGATCATACTTTCGTATTCTTACTAGGTTGGTTTGGTTGTTTACTCCTATTGTTGAACTCTAGGAAGATCTGAATAGTGATCGATCTTGTAAAGGTGAACCAAAAAGTTTGTTATTTATGATGCAAACTTTTGAGTTTGTTTTTTTGTTGCACTTAATGGTTGATGTTTTAGCGGTGACAGATGTATTGTCTCAAGCATTACGAAGGGGTGATCAAGATATTGTGAATGTCATGAAACTTGTCCAAGTCAATAAAAAAAAGTTTCAGAAAATGTGTGATGATGGATGGGAAGACTTATAAAAAAGTTGTGGGATCTTGTGGTAACCTTGGAATTAATGTTCCCGATATGGATTCACAATATGTGAAAGATAAAAAATTCAAGCGCAATGTGCTTAGTCATAGTGTCATTTGCTGGATGTTATGTTTACAGAGGCTCCCCAGAAGGGACAGATTGAAAGCTTGGAATGTTGCCCAGGATGATAAATGCATGTTTGGTTGTGAGGCTGAAAGTATGGAGCACTTATTTTATAGGTGCAGCTATACAAGAGATGTGTTGAGGAAAATCTTGATGTATAATTACAAATTTCACCAATCAAGAAGCTGGAAAGTTGAGTTGGCTGATATTGTGGAACAAAATGGAGGGAAAAGTTTGGGAAGCCAAGTATTTAGGCTTAGCTTCAGCAGTGCAATATATCATATATGGACGGAGAGGAACAATAAAGTGTTTAGAGGCCTGGAGCGCATGCTGGAGGAGATTGTGTTTGTTGCATCAACTCGGGGTCAAGCAATGCGGTACGCTTGAAGAATTTTCCCAATACTAGAACTAACTGGTGTATTTGTATAGAGTGGAATTTTCCACTAAGAATTCTTAGGAGATGATTTTTACTTGTACGTAGGTATGCCCGGTGGCTTTTGTACAAACTGCTTTTTTTGATATCAATAGTATTCTCTTTAAAAAAAATTGACTTTTTCTTTCAAAACTTATGTCCATTTTAATCAACGAACCGAAGTTCGTAGACGCTGAAATTTAGCAATTTTTAGATAAACTTAGAAGTTATGTGTATGAATTATTGGATAATTTAGATTCAAATATAGAACTATCATAAACGTTTCATCATTGGAAACATAGATCGACATTAATATGGCTTTTACGCCTAGGTCCATAGTACACACCTAACCTAATCGAATTCAACCGAATATTAATTTTTTGACATGTATTTGTATTCAGACAAATGTTAAAATTGAGTTTGTATTTCGTATTTTACATGATATATTTATGAAGTTAATGGTGGGGTGAAGACACTTATATTTACACACGTTACCACATCATACGCTGCTATAGTCATAGTCAATCACTTTTTAACAAGATCCAACTTGCCTCCATCTGGGAGATTTTCGTGAACTTCACCATTAAATTTTCCGACTTAAAAGTCGGGCTTAACGGAAAATTCCCAAGACGGAGGCAGACACTTTTTATAAAAAGAAAAGCGCTGATCGACAGACACTTTCAAAACATAAAATACATCAATCGAGAAGATTGTAAACATACGCTAGCGTCCCTTCCATTTAACGCCATAGTTATTTGATTCCACCATATTCGGTATAATTTTTCTACTTCATTCATATTCAATTTGGTTGTCAATATCTCATTCGGGGCATTTGATTCGATATATTCGATTCGTTAAATATAGTTTTCTACAAAAAGCTTCATAGAAAAAACGAGGAACCGGACTTCAGCATGCATGCAACTGTTGTTTGAAGTCGGTGAACCCATTACCCGCTCGAACACCGACTCCGAGTACTCAACCTCGAGCAGTTAACGAAGTTGGGGCGCACGGCCAAAGGCCATTTCAAATAATTCTAATTCTACTCAATATTTACTTCGATCTCGTTAACAAATCAAGCCAAATATATTATAAAATATAACCAATACATAATAATAAATAATAAAGAGGAATAACATTATTCAAAGGTTATTATACTTTATGATAATTCTATTTTCTACATAAGTATTATTTAGAATGAATAATGTCTAAACTTAATTAAAAAAGGGTTTAGGAGTTTTATTCAATTACCTGAAAGGTAGTGGCTAAATTCAAACACAATCCATTTCTCCTTGTTCTTGGAAACATGAAGCACAAAAGATCGGCGGTGGCTTGACTTCCGTTCTTTTGTGCCACAAGTTCACACCCCTACCAGCCTAGCAATACGTAACTGAACGAAGTACAATGA